>JAZGTH010000003.1:397500-425000 GCA_036877525.1 Chromobotia macracanthus
AATGTGTCTTACAAAACACCCGAATTATTTCATGTGTTTACATTAACAGTCTGTTATTGATTCTTTATGTTCAAACAATCTTTTGGCCTTAAAAACCCCTGACAAACTAATCGATACCTGCTTTCAAAATTCATGCAGCAGATCATTCCAGCAAACCAATGTTTTCCAAGAATTATTTCAATTCTTTATAATTAAACATTAAAATGGCAAAAAGGCCTTAATGAAACTAGGTTTGCTCTAAAACCAGCTATAAAACAGTCAAAAATGCACGCAATGTATTCAAAGCATTGATTAAATTATATCAACAACTTACCTTTCCTACAAAGTAGAAGGGCCACCAAAAAAGCAAGATATCAGAGAAAAATTTAGCCACGCTGAAGAGTCTGTAAACCACCCAATAGGTTAACCATTGAGTGCCATCCTCCTTATTATTACTCGCTATGGCTTTGATACTGTACCACACATGTGAAAACAGGCAAGAAGTCAATATAAAGACAGCGGCTGCATTTATTATGTGCTTCCCAAATACACTGCAAATACATGAATATGAAATTCTTCAGATCTTCACTGACATGTATATGAGACGTGTGCATACTCAACACATGTACACTTACGAGGCATATGCTGGGTATAAGAAACCAATCAGGTTGCAGAGGAGTGAGGCACCATGTCCAAGTACCATGTCCAGTGTCTGCTGTGGCAAATACGGTGCCGCAGCAGACACTGCTCCTGCAGAACAAAGTGTGACACCTTAACAGCAGGAAGACATTTAAGAGCACCGATAACACTGTAGATAGAAGAGAACAAAACAAATCCAGCCTGCTGAAACACATGGAACAAATGAGAACACAGTACACACAGCTTCATAAATTGAATTGAACCAATGCCCTTATAGCTTTGTTAGCACTTTGCTCTACCAATTGAGCTACAGGAAAGCTATTACAAATGTATTGTCATATATAAAGAAGACAATAAAAACACAAAAACAAAAAGAAAACACGTTTAGTCTGTACCCTCATGACCTTCTTATGTAACCTCTCTTGTGGTACAATTATGATCATGTCTTGAGATACAGTAACTTCACAACCTGTTGACAGGTTCGGTGTCAGTATTGATATGTATGCAGTCGCTGTTTTTAAAGTGTAAAGTGAAAGTGACATATTTGTCAGATATGGTAGCTCACACCTGAAGTGTGACCTCTGCATTTACCATCACTGGTGAAGAGTGAACACACACACTGGAGCAGTGAGCAGCGCTGCTGCGCCCGGGGGTGAGGTGCCTTGATCAGGGCACTTCAGATGCTATCTGCCAGCACTGGAGGTTTACTTAGAGTTTACTGAGACGGGTGTCACAGTGTAGTCGTGGAAACTTTGCACAGACGCTTCAGGATACGTTTATTAAAAACAAGGCCTGAGACCAGCTGTTTGTGCAGAAAACCAAGAGAGTTTACAAAATCTCCACGACAGATTTCAGTGCGCATGTGCACAAATAGCACAAGAAGCATCGTCTGTTTGATGCTCCTCAAATCACAGAGCTGAACAAATGCAGCAGAGGAGTAAATACAGTAAATGCAGTAAATTCAGCAGAGATGACAGGTCTCAGCTCTACCCATACACGTTAAACAGACCAGAAGGTGTCTTCTGTTTTTGTCTTCTGTTTTTATCTTCTCAGTACCTTTGCACTCATTTGCGACATTCACCAGAGCTTGTACAATACACGAGTCACAGGGACTGCAGAGAACCTGTTAGAGAATTGAATCACATTTTGCTAATTAAAAAATTATACTCAGAAAACATTTCAATGCCAGTCCACTGTTATTGAGCTGACACCCCGTTGAAATGACACAATGTGCATTTCAACAGGGCTGTATTGTTCCTGTCTGATCTGTCTGATCACAACACCATGTCTGAAGCTGTGTAGTGTTTCTGAACCCATTTTCTCCTCTAAAGCCGTCAGAAAACCACTCACTGTGCTCTTCTGTCTTGCACATGTTTTCTTTCTCATCTGAAAATGCTGCGATGAGGGGAAATCTATCCTGTATTAACGCTAAACTTATACACAGCTCGCCTCAACTTTCTCCTTCACCCAAGACGACTGACAGAGACCCATAAAAGTGTTAATGAGTGAGTGTGTTAATGAGTGAGTGTGTTAATGAGTGAGTGTGTTAATGAGTGAGTGTGTTAATGAGTTGTTAATGTGTGTGTTAATGTGTGTGTTAATGAGTGTGTTAATGAGTGAGTGTGTTAATGAGTTGTTAATGAGTGTGTTAATGTGTGTGTTAATGAGTGTTCAGAGCTACAGTGTGAAATGAACACTCAGTGTTACGATCTCTTCAAAAAAACTTCAACATACGTAAAGAAAAGCACGTAAAGTACGTGTCAAACAGACTGAAAGAGAGGCGAAAGTTACGGATTACAGAAAAATATTGTTTTACACCTTTGACAAAATACACAAATGTTATGAATACAATTTATTGTCGTAGGTCTACCAGGCAACAAAATGTCACAATGTTTAAATGGTATCCCACAATAATGTTGTAAAATGAAATCATGTTGTGCATATTGGTATATGGCATACTAACAATATACATACATATATACATATTGTTAATATATGCAGAGAGATGTTTGTAATCTTAATATAACAAATATGATAACTGGGTTTTGTTCAATGTGTAAAATTGAAATGGGCCAGAGGAGGGCTCTCTCCTCTTAATTCTTCCCATAGGCTTATTACAACAGCTGTTAGTCTCATTTTAACAATGGTGTACCCTAACATTGCATAGCTGTTATGTGTTAACTGCTAGAAATTCATTAGTGTTGATCTAATGTAAACACTTACTATCCATTCATCATTTTATATGCTTCACAGACCCAGATTTTGAGCCAGACCAGGCATTACACCCTACAAGATCGTCTACAGAAAATGAGTAGACTTTTTTTTTTATTGAGTTTTTATTATTTTGTCTCAGACTGTATCATTTAGAATTTAGTTGAACTTTTACTTAACTTCAGAATTAAACGTACACCCACATTTCCTGGACTCAGTGCTGTCTGGTGATTAAATGAAAACCTGCAGAAATCTCATTAACACATGACGTTCAGGCTATCACGAGGAGCGCCCTTCATCTCCATGTGTTCTGTGTGAAGGTAAAATGAAGTAAAAGCACTGTGCTGTAACAGCTGTGTTGCAGGTGAAGAAATACGTCTGTGGATTTAATGAATGACTCCTCTCTGAATTGTTTTGTTTATCTTACTGGCCCCAAACACTTATTATTATTATTATTATTATTATTATTAAGTGTTTTTTGTTTGTTTGTGGGCAGTACCCCCATTATGTGCTTTAATCTCCCTACAGAATAAGGGTTGAAATTCCTCTAACAAATATTTCTATAAAAACAATTGTGTGTAATCAACCTATACTGATCAAGCCCATCTTTTTAAACTGTTTGAAGCACCAGTTGTTTTAAAATGAACCCAAACCTGACCCCAGCCTTTCCTTCCCAGAGTGAGCAGAGACTTTAATGCCCTTATTCTGGTTGGAAGCTATATCTGATGTCTTAATCTGCTGGTAGAAAAGGGTTACACAGTAAGACTCAGTACACTTCCTGTCCACACAGATCTTATCATGGACGAGAATCAGTGCAGCTCAAGACCAGCTTCTTCACAATGTCCGTCCCCTCCTGTGAAACCCTGCAGAAACCTGGTGGAATATTTCAAGAACCTGATCAAGAACTCAGTATCTCAGAGGTTTCGTGAGTGGCTACAGGACTACTGCAAAAGAAATGGCCTGCTCACCTTATCTGTGTTAGCAGTGATGTCGGGCTGTGTGGTGGGGTTCACATTGAGAAGTCTGAATTTGTCCACACAGGTATGTGCCTTCTGGTTCGAGATGCAAATGACTTTAGTCACAACATTGGTATTGGACTCTGTTGAATAGCCTAGGCTTTATTTAGATGAAAAATGTAACATTATCACTGGAACAGAACAGATTAATTTATGTTAAAGCAATGGCACATAAATACAGTCAAGTTAATGACGGCACAGTTTAAGAAAATTATAGTTCGCTAAAAAACAGTAAATGATTTTAACTCACCCCCTAATTTGTAAAAACAACCAGAAATCATGATTACAGTCATCTATTTAACACTGTTTCTAAAGTAAAGAACATAAACCTTGTAAAGAAATTGATTATAGTAACAAATCCACTCATGAATTAGGTTCCTGAAGAAGCTCATGTACCTACAGCAGTCCCACCAGTAAAAGGATGATTTGATTATAAGTGCTTCTACAAAAATACAAGCTGCACATTGGGAAAGGTGCCTTGCTCAAGAGCACCTCAGTCATTTTCTGCCAGCTGTGGAAATCAAGCCTGCAACCTTCACATGTGAGACTCCCTAACCATTAGGCCACAACCATAAAATGTTCATCCAATCATTGCATTCGGACAAATGGATGTCCTGCTTGCCTGTCAGTATGTATTTCATACCTCCACACACCATTCATGTGCTGGAGACGGTGTGGCTTTTCTGAAGAGGGGGGATCTTATGCTTTCAAAGCTAGCTTGCTATTTCTAGCCTCTTCAAAAAAAAGTTTCAGATCTGTATTATTTCTCACTGACACACAAGAGAAAAATGTTCAAATGTAGGGAGAAACAGGTTATTTGGAAAAGTCAGCTGACTTAATTCTTCAAGGGAAAAACTGAAAATGTAAATCAGGGTAAAGGGTTTACATGTTTGAACAATGTTTATCCAAATTCAACACAATCACAAAATGTCTATTTCTTTTGTTTCCTACCAGGCAAAAATCTATTTTTCTTTTCCTGGAGAACTTCTGATGAGAATGCTGAAAATGTTAATTCTTCCTCTCATCACATCCAGGTAAATACAGACATGCTCATACATTTAAGCATTTGATAACACCATTTGTGTGTTATATGAAATCCTTCCGGTTTCTGGACACTTGGACTCAGTACGTGTTTTGGGGTGTCGACTGATCGGGGTTTCATTTAATATGCAAAAAGAACTCAAGCTCAAAACGTGTTGTTTACAGTTTAATGTCTGGCTTATCTGCTATGGACACCAAGGCCAGTGGACGTCTGGGGCTTCTCACCATCACATATTACCTGTGGACTACCTTCATTGCAGTAATCGTGGGCATTATTCTCGTGCTGATCATTCATCCTGGGACTGGTACAGAGAAAGAGGGCCATAAGACTGCAGGAGGGCCGGTGATGACATCAGCCGATGCTCTGCTGGATTTGATCAGGTAACGTGACAGTAATATCAGCAGATGTGAACAGAATGAGCAGGGGGAAATGGAACGCTTGTTGAGACATCCCAACAGAGATCAACAGAGCAGCATTATGTCTTTCAGTTCAGGCACTGCTCTAAAACATGCAGACACATGAGCTGTGCCAACCTAAACACAGGTTGGCCCCCGCTGTAAAGATGACGTGTACACTATCAGAAACCTGTAACATCAGAATATATCAAATATGTTGAAAATATATCTGTACAGAAGTAACTTTAGTTTACTGGTGATGCAGACTGTAGATGAGAAAAGCATGTTCTGTGTGTCATCATCTGTTTGCTACATTGATTAAGGAATATCTAAACACAAGTTTCAACAGTTGTCTCTAGAATATAAATACAACTTTTTTGAGGCGCTTAGTAGAACAAAACATTGTCATTATTTGATATCAGATTTTTTTAAACAATGCTCAGTGTGCCATTGACATGAATTGTAAACTTTTTTTACATTCAGTTTAGTGAAGTAAATGTGTTAAAATAAAAGAGTTAAAGTTACATAATCACTTTTAAAAGGAGCTGCTGTCAAGACTGTGAGGCTTAAACTTACAACTGGATTCAGGTGTATTTAGAGAGCTGCGGGAGTGGATGTGAATGACACTCAGTGTGAAACATGCTGCTGATCTGCAGAGCAGATTTAATGGGATTCTTCTGAGTGATCCACCTGTAGAACGGTGCTTTAAAAATAAAGTGTTAGCCGTCAGCGTCTCAAGTTCTTAGGCTAAGCTAAATCAGACTCACTTTTATAGGCAGCAGGCTGACGCAGTCTGACGCAGTCACAGATCTCATCAGTCCTGAAAACAAACAACACCTCATTTTTGTTCTCTGACAACCTCAGGCACTGTGACACTTTCCAGGCTAATATCATCTGAGTGACACATCCATAACTGTAAAGCAAACAGAAGAGTTTTAAATCTGTGGATTTATGTATGACAGATTGTGTGTGTTGTCCAATAGGAACATGATCCCATCCAATCTGATAGAGGCCACATTTCAGCAGGTGAGAGAGCACATTAGAAACAATGAAGTGAATCCATTCTGTGTGCAGATATTTTTATTAAAGCTTGTGTGTCTCTACTCTTGTGTTTCAGTATAAAACCGAGCTTGTGCCTAATTTTAAAAACAGCATGAAATCATCCCAGGTCAACTTTGTGTACATCATGCCAGACTATGACAACCCAAAAATGGGTCACCCCGTGTTTCTGGAGCTTACCCCTCCCCCAGAGATCCACTACAAGATCATTCCAGGGAAAAGCAATGGCATGAATGTGCTGGGAATCGTTATTTTCTCCGCCACTATGGGTGCGTGTATGGCTAAACCTGCTGAAAAGATCAGCTTAGAGGCCAGCATAAACTCCCATACTGGTCTGAACTGATGTATCCCTGTTAGTGTTGGTTTGTAAGTGATCTTGCTAGTGGACCAGTATTAACATTTATATATAAATGTACATTGGCTTTTATCTTGGCAGGTCTTCTGCTTGGTCGAATGGGTTCCCGGGGCTCACCGCTCGTGAACGTGTGTCTATGTATCAACGAGTGTGTTATGAAGATCATCAATGCTGCTATGTGGTAAGCAGAAGTAAAGCAGTCACTTTCATCTTCAGATGGCATGCACTAAACTGAACCTGCACTAGAATTCATGAGGCCCAGGGCCCGGCCCACAGACACTCAGCTGTGAAAGGACACGTTGCATGTTTTATCATGCAGAGCTGGGAAATGTGAAAAGTGAAAGCCAGAAATGGCTTTAATACACACAATATAAAGACACAATTCGATTAATGACTTACACCTGCAGTGTAATGATGCCAAAGCAGTTCTGAGGTCTCATTCTTTAAATGACATGAGCTGCAGAAATTTACTGCTGTCTGAAAGAGTCAAGAAGTTGATTTAGTCATTCAGTGATGTATTTTATACTCAGAGCGCATGACCCCAAGAAAAGCCAGCAGGTGTCTCACTACAGTTTCTTACAGCAGCTGTGTCTTACACATGCTGCAGCTGTGTAATGTAATTTAGAATCAAACAGAACAACACTGCAGCTTCTCTGTGCAGGTACTTTCCATTTGGAATTGTATTTCTGGTTGCTGGGAAGATCTTGGACATGCATGATCCAGCTGTCCTTGCGGAGAAGCTGGGAATGTACTTCATGACTATTCTGGCAGGGCTGTTCGTCCACGGAGTGATTTTACTGCCAACATTTTTCTTCCTGTTCACCAGGAAAAACCCCTTCAGCTACATCCGAGGGCTGCTGCAGGCTCTGGTTATTGCTTTAGCAACTTCATCCAGGTAAGGAAAACAACAGAATTTCAGCTGACTGCAAAACAAACGAACAGTCATTTTGCTACTTCAGGAGATAGTTCTATTGCATTATGACAACAATAATTAATTGGAACATCCATAATGTTACAATGTTTAATCTTACATTGTACAAACCCTTTCCTCTTCTTCTGTTCATCCTGTCTTTAGCATCAGAATTGTTCCTACTTGTAAATGTGGGTTTGTAGATGAGATTTGTTGGTTCTTAGGGCAAAATGTTAACTGCTCTCTCTCTCTCCCTCTCCCCTCTCTCTCTCTCTCTCTCTCTCTCTCTCTGTAAGTCAGTTTGGATTAAAGCGTTTGCTAAATGAATCAATGTAAATGTAATAAGATGCTTTTCTTTTGCATTGGCCATCTGAATGGATTTAATGAGAAATCACTCACAAAATCATTTTGTGGGAATCCCTACATTTCTATTTGCAGCGTCACATGTGGGACATTGCCTGTAGACTTAATGCTTTCATTTCTTATGAAATGTAGTGTATAGTGTTTAGTGTCTAGACACAAAAATAAACAGGCTAATTAATGTTTCTTCTTTCTCCAGTTCAGCTACTCTGCCCATAACTATGAAGTGCTTGCTGGAAAACTGTCATGTGGATCGTAAAATAGCTCGATTTGTGCTTCCTGTGGGCGCCACCATCAATATGGATGGAACAGCGCTGTATGAGGCGGTGGCAGCCATCTTCATCGCACAGGTCAATGACTATGAGCTTGATTTCGGACAACTCGTCACTATCAGGTGAAGTACTTCCATTAGACAGATATGCAATAACTTATGAAAAGTTATGTGTGAAAGTTATTTGTGACAAATGATGTTTAGAGAGACAGATCATCCAAAAATAAAAATTCTTACATCATTTACTCACCCTCATGTCATGTCCAAACCTGTATGACTTTTTGCTTCTGTGGAACACAATGGAGGATCATTTTTGTCTGTCCTCAGTATCACAGCCACTGCAGCAAGTATAGGAGCAGCTGGAATCCCTCAGGCTGGTCTTGTTACCATGGTAATTGTCCTAACTTCAGTGGGTTTGCCTCCGGATGACATCTCACTCATTGTGGCCATTGACTGGATCCTGTAAGAACAATTAATATTCTTACGACACTAAACATGCTGATTGTGTTTAACAGTGGAAATAACCAACAGGCTGAGAAAATTCTCATTTAGCTGCTGTTTTTAAACCAGGGACAGATTTCGAACCATGATCAATGTGCTTGGAGATGCTTTAGCGGCAGGAATCATGGCTCATGTGTGCAGGAAAGACTTTCAGAAAAACATTCCATCATCAAACACCTCAGAGAGAGTAAGAGACTTTCACTGTTTTCTTCAAAATGCACATATTTCCTGCTGGCAGAGAAGAGATACCGGTGGTGCTGTGTTAGTTAGTAGTTTACCAGTTCTCCTGATAGACTCACAGAAAACATCAGAGCAGTGATCTTGAACTCTACTGTGTGTCTGCAGAGAGATACTGTCATCTCCTTTGGAAATCAAAGTGTGCAGAGTTTCCCCACATCTGAGGTTCCACTGCTGGCCAACAGGGACTGTATCTTAGAGGTTGCTGGTGATCAGGTGATCGAGCGGCCGGCAACCTGTTACAACCTCTGCCAAGTCTAACAGAGAAGAAACCAAAGCTGCCTTCACTTCACAAAAACCTTCCCTCTTTATCTTGTTTTGTTACACTCTTGTGCCATTCTGTGTTTTTACATCAGAGATGTTAGGTAGCTGTAAAATAATCAAATGTTTTTTAATGCGTGTTCTAGTTTATCACAGGTAAACTGATTGAATAGATCACGAGTAAACAGTAACTGTAACATTCAACAAGTACTCAGCTGCAGTAATACAATGCCAGGGCTCAAACAGTGGACATTAAATCATCAACTACCTTGTGTCTGTTGATGATTAAAACTACCATTGAATGAGTGTAGTGTTACCCAGAAATCACACAGAAACTTCAGAACACACAAGCCCTCTTTTTCACTTCAAATAGAGGGTTTGGATAAAATTACATCATTGTATACTATACATTGTTTATTTTCTTAATAAAACCTGAAAGATTATTGTACCTTGTCATTCATTATTCATAGTGTTTCAGAATTAAAAGAATAAGATCTAAGAAAAAATGACTATTTTATACCTTCAAGCTTGTGTTAAAAGATCCATACAATCTTAAGAGATATGAAAAGACACTATGCCCAAAATTAAAAGGGCTTAATCTATCAAAACAAAAACACCCTGTAAACTTTAATTATTAAATTTCCACCAATACTAAAACACAATTTGTCAGATTTGTAAAGGTCTGACATTTTTTCAGAACTACATGTTAGACAGTAGCTCATAACAGGTTTAAAATAACAGTTAATAAAAACAGAAATGCAGAAATAGTCAACATCATCACACAAAAGTCCAAGTAACTAACTCTCTTATTAAATAATTCTCCAATATTTCCTACATAAAATAAACAACCATCCAGTAAATCTTAACTGACATCCTTGCAAATTCTTGCAAAAGAATTCAGAAGGTAAACAGATAAGCAAACCGGCATGAAAACAGACACCAAAGCTGTTCTTTATAAATCTGCTAATGTTCACACAAATTATGAACTAACAGTTAATGCTGGTCCATCCAACCATACTAAAGTGCTGCTTATTACACACCTGAGAGAAGTAGAGCGGACACAAACTAAAAGAAATTGTTATGGAAATTTTAACAGATGCTTTTGGCCAAAACAATTAAATTGTCCCAGATGATCCATGTTATTAGTTTGCCATTTTAAAAGGTTTCAGAAAATAAGCATTTTAAAAACATGTTGAACTTTTTATTCCTGTACTTGCAATTAAAGAAAAGTGTTGAGCTCTTCTGGCTGGAGCCCCTGTACAGACCTTTATTTAATCCCAACACTTTCTAAAGAAATGAAAAACTTAACGTTTATTGTTTTATATTAACACTCCATAATGAAAGATTTCAAAGGCATAAACAGTCACCAGGTGTGAATAAACATGATATAGACTTAAGTCATGTAGTAAATAAACTCAGAATGTTATAACTATTGAAATATCACCATCTGATAAACGGCATAAACATCAAGGTACTTTTGGTTTAATGTTTACTGAATGATGAACGATAAGACACCTGTTTATATGTTTTATTTTATTCTTTTTTCTTTTGATTCCAATTTATTTGTGCGCCTTTTTATACATCTTCAAGTTTTATGTTCAATCAGAATTTGACGTCATTATTTTGCGACGAATTTTCCTGTGATTGAGAAGCAAGATGGCGTCCGCATCAGACGCTCCAGACAGGGAACTGGAGGAATTATTGGACAGTAAGGTTTGAGAGTGTGACAGAAATGTGACAGGCAATTCAGATAAAAATCAGCTAATTTACTAGTTTCTTTCTTTGCTCCATTTCAGGAAACTAGCGTTCAGAGAGCGGCCCCATACTTTTGTATTGCCTGCTAGCTAACTAACTAGCATGAAAGCTCACGTTTTATAGTTGTAGTTATAGAGATAACCCTAGTTCTGCATGTAAGTGGCAGCACAGAGATCTGTCTCCTTTCTTGTCACGAATCAACATTTTTATCTAAATGGGACTCACACCAAAAGGGCTTCTTGTTATCCTGCACTACTAATTAACATTCCGTTTGTCAATGGCACACTCACGTTAGTTCAGTGTTTCCTCACCTGCAGGCGCTCTTGATGATTTTGACAAGGCAAATGTGCCACCTGCTGCCCAAACTGCCCCTGATGCAGGAAAAAGCATTGAAGAGAAGGTAAAGAACATTGTTTCTCTAACATGATTCTCACAGACGGATGGTTTTTAGTGGGTTTGTTTAAGCATGATTTATGACTGCTGGTTTATGTTGGTGTGTTTTATTCTTAGGCACCTCTGCTGGAAGACAGTAGGTTTGTTGAATCTCTTTTTGATGGAGAGATGGCCAATCAGGAGTGGGAAAAGGCAGTGGCTGAGCTAGCTCAGGAAGAGCCAGAACTTCTACAGCATTTTCAAAAGTTGTCTGAGGCTGCAGGCAAAGTAGGCAAGTATTCCTGAAAAAGAGCATTTTTAAAAGTTGAATGAAGATAGCATATTGTCCATATTTTATCATCTTAATACTATGTATACTATACTATTTGTTTAACTGTACATTTGTGATTTAGGCACTGATGTAGCTTCACAGCAAGAGTTCACCTCCTGTCTTAAAGAGACCCTTAGTGGTTTGGCCAAAAATGCAGACAACCTGCAGGTAAACTCACCTATAAACGTTCTTGTATTAGAATGCAAGGAAATTGTATGACAGGATTTGACATGATGTCACAGAAATAATAGGAGTATAATTAATTGCTGTGAACATAATCCAGCCCTTTAACTCCACATGCAGACTGCAGGATTGGCTGGAGATGATCTAGTTAAAACGCTGGAGAACCTGGGATTAAATGAAAATGGGGAGGGAGGAGAAGATGGCAATATTCTCCCCATCATGCAATCTATCATGCAGAACCTTTTGTCCAAAGAAGTTCTGTACCCTTCACTCAAAGAGATAACAGAGAAGGTGAGCATACAATATTTGTGTTTGAATGACTGTCAGTAATGCTGTTGCTGGTATTTACATACATCTGCTATTATAAATATATTGTATCAATATACTGTACCTCAACTTGTATTTAGTATCCTGAGTGGCTGGAGAGCAACAGGCCGTCCATTCCCTCAGATCAGTTTGTACAGTATGAACAACAGCACAAGATAATGGGAGAGATATGCAGGCAGTTTGAGAAAGATGGAGACAGAGAAAGCACTTTTGAGAATATTCTGGAACTCATGCAGAAGGTAGGAAACCCTATAGATATATTCAGAGTTCAGTTTTGAGGCATGACTATTTAATTTATATGGTGAAACAGAATGGAAATAGCTTGTCAAGTATGTTAATCAGAATTTTATTTTACTTGTGAACCGTAAATAATAATATAAAAATAATATAAATTCTGTAATTCTAAAAACCTCTTAAAACTTTGGGATGGAATTCATGGAAAATAAGGTTGACATAACATAAAATGTGTTATGTTATGAATTATCCGCCCTATAAAACATACAGATGATGTGTCCCTTTTTTGTTAATGGAATGATTGTTACCTTCAGCTGCAAGACCTGGGTCAACCTCCTAAAGAACTCGCTGGAGAGGCAGTAAGTGATATTCCCTTCTCTCTCTCTCTCTATCTCTCTCTCTCTTGCTCTCTACTATTTTATAAAGAAGAGCTATGCTTTATTTAACATTGTTTCTTCTCTGTGATTTTTAGCCTCCTGGTCTAAATTTTGACCCAGAGTCTCTGCATCTTCCTGGAACACCAGGAGTTCCAGGAGCAGAGCAGTGCTCGGTCATGTGATCTCACTGAGGTCAGATTGACTCACAGTTAGCAATGATACAGTCTGGAACTAATTAGCAGAACTGGAGTTGGACACAGTTTATCATACTCCCCTTTTAAAGGAGTTTTACTTTTGTGTCTGCACTAAAACTGTGAATGTAACTACTTATGTTTTACTTCATAGTTCTTGTCCACAGAAGTTCTTTTCAGATTCATGCCTCATCCATTGATTGATATCTTGTGGGCTGATGACTTGGTAGGGGTCATTTGACTTTTGTAGAAGTCTTACATGTCTTCTGTACTCAAGCACATCTAACAAGCAGTTTAATAGGTTGAGCTGTGAATAATTAGAGACAAATTAGTGGGGCATAAAGTGAGTGGATGAGTACTAAAGAGTACTAAAAATTAAGAGATTTTTTAAAAAATCTTTAAAACAATATATGGTTCCCAGGTCTACAAACACAACTAACTTACGGTGCAGTATTGATGATTTCATTTTATTTTAAAATATAGCAACTTGTCCATCTGTTTTCACACTGCAGGGCTGCCGTTATTTTACAGCTAATCAATTTAATCTGACATTCAGTCTTCTGAAATTACTAGCTGCAGACACTTACGATGCAGCTCCATAATATATATCCCAAAATATGAATCTGATGTCTTTAAATAGCATTTGTGATTAGAGTGGATTTCTCTCATGTCTTTTAATAGTTGTTGTATTTGTCTACAAGTTGGCAGGTAGAGCAGTTTGGACAATAAGGGTAATTGAATTACCATGTGACTCATTCCCATCATTACTATGTTTGGTATATGTGATGTAAGTATTGTCAACTGCAGTTCATTATGTCTCTGATTAAAGGAATTTGGTTCATAGGAGGTGGAGCTCACATTCAAGAACATGTTAAATCCCAGGAAACCTCAGGTGTGGGTTAAGACATGCAGAGAGGAAATCAAACCGTAAATATAAGGCTGCTGACTTTTGAGGGGTGTTTACAAGACTCTTGTGTAAACCGGTTTGAATGTGTTTGAGAAGTCAGAGGTCAGAAACATGACTATGTGGTGATGTGACATGATATTGTGTGACCAATGTATAGATTTTTGGAGAACACATGTTGAGTTTGTGGTGGACGTGACAGAAGGATGTAAAACACAGAGCACTTATATCCTCACCACGTTCTTCATGCTGTTTAATGTTGCCTCAGATGTACAGTCCACTGATCTTGGCATAAGTTATTATATAAAAAACTAAATAGATGTTATAAACTTATTTTAGAAATAATTAGATTTAGCAGCGATTACTGCAAGCTTTCTACAGTATGTTTGTGAAGAGTTTGCACATCTTTCTTTAAATTCCTCACTGAATTTTCTATTTGACATATTGAGTGTTTCAGTAAACGTTCAGATCAGTCAATGTTCAAATGAATCCCCTTGACAGCAACTTTACACTTATAAAATAATGCGGTGCTTTATAATTGGGAATTTATGAAATGCAGAAGATCTTGATATGAACGGTCTCTTCCCATTTCAGCCAATGTGAAAACGAATTTCCTTTATGTTATAATATACACTAACATTAGTAATATAATAAAATACATCTGACGTGAGATGTTGGTATTTGAATGACCAAACTTTATTGTTCCCGCGGAAGTGCTGCAGAAAACTTGCTATAGAGGGATGGCTTCAGGATTTACCTTCACGCACATTTAAATCTGTCTTTAGAGATAACTCATTTATATGTCGTTATTAGCCTCAGTGAAAATGTTGACCAAATTTGAGACAAAATCGGCCCGAGTGAAAGGTGAGCGTCGCAATATGTGCTCTGGCTCACTTCAGCTGAAAGTCTGTATGATGATAGCTCGCTTTTCGTTTGTGTCTGTTTGTAATAGTAATAACTTTGTTCCGATAGTCATAGAAATAGGAAATCGATGTAGAATATAATCTATGAAGCTCGTTCCTTTTCATTTTACTTCATGTCAATCGGTGTTGGCATACAGCTAGTGTTGGTTGGTTAGCCACAGACGTGGCAGCAATAATAATACTAAGCATTCTGAACATTGTAATATCTCTCCTGTGTTTGTTTTGTTGAAGACGTGCTGATGACATTTCTTAATTCTGTTTATTACTGATACTAATTAGAAAATTACGATCTTTTAAGGACTCAGATAAATGTTTATACTCGAGTGATTTGTCCTGTTTAGGGTTGAGTTTCCACCTCAAGTGGATCCACCTCTCACGCATTGTTCTTGTTCTCCTCAGGAAGGATTGGGAGATGAGGGAGGTTTTGGGAAAGATGAAGTTGGCGGCTGGGATGTTGAAGAAGATCTGGACCTTCCTCCAGAACTGGTGAGTCTTGTGTGTGAGATATGTCTGTAATTGGACTTGCACAGTTCCCTATCTTAGTCATCTAAGACACTTAATCAACAGGATGTGCCCCATGCAGGGGGATGCGGGGCTGAGGGAGAAGGTTTCTTTGTACCACCCACCACAAGCCCCTCCCAGATATGGTGTAACAACAGCTGGCTGTGGATCACGTACTGGTGGGTTCCTCTGAGACGGCTGTGAGGGTAAAAATGATTTTCTAGATGGTCACACAAAAATTTAGGCTTTAACAAACATTAAAGCACCTCTGTAATTCACATATCCCGTAGTTCTAGTCACAGTTTGGAGAAACTGAAGGGATTTTATCTGGAAATCATGGATGAAATCAAACGTACCTGATGTTTTATTTCTGTCTTCTCTACAGTTGCCACATGATCAGGTGGGTGTGATTCAGTTCGGACATTATAAGCAGATTTTTCTGCAGACTCGTGGCTGCACCTGTTACCTGGGCTGTACAGTTATCCTAAGAGGAACTGGAAGGTTTTTTTCTTTAAATCTAATGTCATACACGTTTGTGTGAGGGTTAGGTAAAAATATCATTATCTTGACATAAAATCAATGGAAGTTTGAAAAAACTGTCAAGTTTCTGTACCATAAACATGATTGGTTAGTGAGACTTTTGTTACAGGACCATCAAGGAATGTCTTATCTGGGACAATCATGTTAAATGTGTGTTTGATTCATGTTTTAAATACAAGCTTCCCCCCCATTTGTGCACTAGCTGTGTAATTAGTGACTCGGTCATTAATCTGTTGTTCCCTGTCTTTGATTTCTCAGACACAGAAGATTGTTGCAGCCTGTGAGAAGAACCTGACAGATGGTCACCATCTGAACTACGACCCCTGCAATCCCTTTGACATCTGCACAGCCTTGTTCACTCCTCTGTACCGTGGGTGAACCCAGAGAGAAGTGCCCGCTGTCCGGAGCTTGCTACTGCCCCAGATACAAAGGAGAGGTCTTCAGGGCACACGGCTCGGCGCTGAGTGAGTGCTCACCAGCTCGGCTGTACTGTTTATTCAGTGGGGAGCATTGTCAGCATGTGAAAATCACATGGATCATGAAGGGAAAAAAGAGTTCATTTTATTGGTTCATTAGAGTTCATTATCTCTTTCCTGTTTCCAAGGTAACTGAGTTTGGCAAAGACGTCATTGGACTGCGCATCAACCCACTGCAGTTCCGTTGAACAAATGACATCAATGTGAATAAAAACAGACGGGCTTCTCTTTCACTTTATTCTCTTAAGATGAATTAAAACTTGCATGTAATCAGAGATCAGTTGCCTTATGACTATTCTGTCTGTGACTATTGTTTGCATTGATATATATGAGGTCTCTGTGCTCACCTAACAGAGGTTTGTTCTTTCATGAATATATCTGTGTACATCTTTAACACTGTTAACTGCATTCACACGTCACCACACTCTTCCTGTTCTCATTTGTAATATGGAAATAAAGTTGCGGTAAGCTAATATATTTCAACTGTTTAATTTTTTCACCATGGCAGATCCAGTTGCTTTCTTAGTG
Source organism: Chromobotia macracanthus (assembly GCA_036877525.1). Lineage (NCBI taxonomy): Eukaryota > Metazoa > Chordata > Actinopteri > Cypriniformes > Botiidae > Chromobotia > Chromobotia macracanthus. The sequence continues at coordinate 414,379 of JAZGTH010000003.1, forward strand.
AAACTAAATGTGAAGAAGCTCAAGTGTTATTTCACAGACATGTATTTTGAGGAAGTAATCTTTAACTCACGTAATATTTGAATAGCTCGAGTTATTTTCTAGCAATAAACAACTTAAAGTTTTCACAACAGAAACGTGATGATGAGAACATCTAATGCTTTACAGCTGTCTCATGACGTCAGCGTTCGTCACGTCAGCTCGCGGTGTGGTCGTGTTCTCGCGATGTTTCCGTGATCGCGTCAGGAGGACGGAGTCATGGCGGAGCGCAGGAGGCACAAGAAGCGAGTTCAGGTAGCAGATCTGCAGCTCTTCTTCATCTGCAGAAATGTGGCCTTGCGTTCAACACGGGCGCTGCTTAGAAATGGGAGGAGGGTTATTCGGCGCAGCTTCTGCGTTCAGCGATACGATGCAGCGCTTCAGATGTTGCGGTGCGGGTTGTTGTCTGATGCTTGCTCCGCGGGTCCTCGGTGTGCCGCTCTTCTGTGTAAGCTGTGTCGTGTGCTTGCAGATCTCGGTCAGTAACTCCTCCGGTGAGCTGTTCGGCTTTACGGGAAACAGGGGCGTAGCGGTCAGCTGATGTGACCCTCACATTCATATAATGAATTCATTCATAAACAGAATACCGCCCCAGTGTCAGTTCTGGGAACATGCCACGATAGTTTACAGGAACCTGTTTTTGTGACGTCACTCAAGTTTGCAACTAAAAGTGCTACGCCACTGCATGTAACCATTGCGCTCTGGTGCTGTTTTACACTCCGTGTGTTTAAATGGAGAGTCATGCCGGCATTCAGGAAATATCATGTTTCTGTTTTGCGCGTCTCTTCTTTTTGGATATGAACACATTAGTGAGATGCTCGCTGTTCTGTACTCTGTTCTCAGGTCAGATTCAGATCTCAAACCTTCTCTTCATTCAGACCCCCTCAGCTAAAATTCAGTCGCTGACTGTCAGTCTCCCAAAATCTAGCGAGTTGTGAACATTTTGACAACATTTTGAGCCTCACAGTACAGTTTCAAGCTCTTGTACCAGAATGCTTTTGGTGGAATATTGTGATGTTTTGTGGACCTGCATGCTTCTCTTGTGCAGATGTCACTGAGATGAATGTGAAGTCAGCAGCAGGGTTAACACCAACAAGACTGATGCCTTATTCATTAAACGTGTTATGAGCAGTGTAGTATGTTCTGGTGTATGAAGGCAGGCTAAAGACAATAAAAATAAACATTTTTACAGGGTTGACCAATGAAATAACTTCACAAAAAGTATCAGTATCAACCCAGCCCAGAACTACCAGGTCCAGACAAATCCCATCTTGAGTGAACATCCTTAACTTACTATTTTTTCTGTCTAAATCATGTAAGACATTTTGACTAAATAAAGCATGATTGGACTATTGTGGAGCTCAGACTCCATCAAAAAGACGTACAAATGAGGAACTTGAGTTTAAACATCTAGCTGTGTCTGATGGTCATTCATTGGATGAATGAAGAATGTCTAACTCCCTTACTCACTGCTTTTGTGGGGGTATCTGTTCATGAAAGTGTATCCAGTTTTTAACACTTTTAAGATGAGACCTTTATCTCTCTTCAGGAGGTCGGTGAACCTACCAAGGAGGAAAAGGCAGTGGCCAAATACCTGCGTTTCAACTGCCCCACTAAATCCACCAACATGATGGGCCATCGAGTGGATTACTTCACCGGTCAGTGTTCAGATCTGCTCTGTGCTCTTCTGTTCACATGCTATATATAAGGCACAGCTGAACAGTCTGCTGAAATGTGCCCATCACAGTGCTTCACAATAACAGACTCCAGACAGCTGTGGATTGTCACTTTTGGCAGAGAGGTGCTATCAAGTGAAGTTCAAGTGAAGCTTTCTTCTAATGTTGAACATATGTTGGTTATATAATCTTCAGTTTGTAGATCTATGTAGATTAATGTCATTTAAATTCTTTAGCATTGTTCAGTAGTCAGTATGATGGATTCAGATAACTGATGGAGGTTTATCTCAGTCAGTGACTGTTCTTTCTTCATCAGCATCTAAAGCTGTGGACTGTCTGCTTGAGTCAAAGTTTGCCAGAACAAAGAAGACAGATGAAGCTTTATTCACAACTAGAGAGTCAGTTTTGGATTACTGCAACAGGTGCGTTAAACCTCGTCTCTTACGCTTGTTCAACAAAATTGACTTTATACCTTGAAAGCTTTTAGTCTTAATGATATGTGAACTATTAAGAGTGATAGAATTTTATATTGGTCAGACTGATTAATCAGATATATATTATATATAGATTGTCAGAATTAGACAATAAATGGGTCCACTATCTATCGGTACTCTTCATTAATGTCATTTTTTTTTCACTTTTTTTATCATTAAGTAAATTGTTTTTTACTTCATTTCTGTAATTTTGTTATGTCCCATTTTGTGTTATATTGTATTATATTGTGTCTGTGTGTGAACTGTGAATGAGGGAGTCTGAGCTGTCCAACAATCCACAGACTCCTAAAGAAGCAGTTTTTCCACCGAGCTCTTAAAGTGATGAAAAAGAAGCCAGAGAAAGAAAAGGAGAAAGAGAAGATGAAAAGTGACAGTGGCAAGGAAGAGGAGAAAAAAAGCAAAAAAGACACAGACAAAAAGAAGGATTCTGAAACAACAGACGCAAACAAAGACAGAAATGTAATTGGAGAAAATGTGTGCTGGTGTATGTGTTGTGATGAGAGTGCCGGTGTATGTGTTGTGTTGAGAGTGCCGGTGTATGTGTTGTGTTGAGAGTGCCGGTGTATGTGTTGTGTTGAGAGTGCCGGTGTATGTGTTGTGTTGAGAGTGCCGGTGTATGTGTTGTGTTGAGAGTGCCGGTGTATGTGTTGTGTTGAGAGTGCCTGTGTATGTGTTGTGATGAGAGTGCCGGTGTATGTGTTGTGATGAGAGTGCCGGTGTATGTGTTGTGTTGAGAGTGCCGGTGTATGTGTTGTGTTGAGAGTGCCGGTGTATGTGTTGTGTTGAGAGTGCCGGTGTATGTGTTGTGTTGATGTATTTCATGCTTGTTTCGGTGTGTGTAGGATGAGAGTTCAGGATCTCCAAAGAAGAAGGATGTGAAGAAAAAGTTCAAGTTGGAACCTCATGAAGATCAGATCTTCTTTGATGGCAGTGAGGTCAGAATGGGCTGATTGGGAGTGTTCTGACAAATGCTTGTTGTGTGTTCATTTCTGCATGTAACCTGCTAAATGCTTTGTTTTCCCTACAGGTTTATGTTTGGATTTACGATCCAGTCCACTTTAAAACCTTCGTCATGGGTTTGATTCTCGGTAGGATATTTGCTCCTGTGGTTCAGCTGGTGTTGTTTCACTGGCTTCAGTCTCATTCCGTGTTTATTTGTTCACAGTCGTTGCGGTGATCGCAGCCACTCTGTTTCCTCTGTGGCCTGCTGAGATGAGGGTTGGTGTGTATTATCTGAGTGTTGCAGCAGGGTGTTTTGTGGCCAGTATGCTGCTTCTGGCTGTTGGTACAAGTTCCAGGCTTTATATTCTTGCTTTGTTTGAAAACCAAACAAAAACTGTTTGTCCATACAGAATCTTCAGAGAAATGCTCAGATGCTTTTTCTCCTTTTCAGCTCGCTGTATCTTGTTCCTGATCATCTGGCTGGTGACCGGAGGCCGGCACCACTTTTGGTTTCTGCCGAATCTGACCGCAGACGTGGGCTTCATTGACTCCTTCCGGCCCCTCTACACACACGAGTACAAGGGCCTGTGCGCCAGCTCCAAGAAATCCAGCAGTGAGAAACCCGAAAACAAGGGCGCAGATTCCAGCAAAGCGCAGAAGTCAGACAGTGAGGATAAATCAGACAGCGAGAAAAATAATAGTGAGGATGAAAAGGATGAAGATGATAACAAGGAAACGGAGGCAACTGACAGGGATAGAAGCGAGGAGGCTGATACAGATCGTCAGTCAGACACAGACAGCGACAGACGAGAAGAGCACAGGTCACAGCATGGCAACGATTTTGAAGTGATCACCAAGGAAGAGTTGGAACAGCACACAGAGGAAAGCCAGACAAAGGTCTTGACTGTTCAGACATAAATGTTTGGCCTCACGTGACTCCCATACTCCTGCTGATGTACTTCTGTCATGTTGAATGTTTCCCTTTTCTGTTCTGGCTGAGATCTTCGTCTGCAAGTACAGACAGACTGAGAGGTGAAACCAGAGTAGAAAACAACACCCATGACCCAGGAAACTGGAGTTTACTCTCCAGCTATAGATGCAACAGTCTCCTTAAACCCTGTGTTTTCCCTGAACAACTGCTTTACACCTACATTTTCTTTGTAGTTTTGTTAATTTTATGTGGTCAGTGTTTTTTCTGAACATGTTGGACAGGGTTGTTAGCGTGTCAGAGACTGATTGTGGCTGCATTAGTTGGTTTTTGTACTGTTAGTAAATGTAAATCAGAAATCTGATCAAATGCTCTTGACTGCTGACACATTTCTGTGGAACTCTGGGAGATTTCTCTGGGTTTGGAGGTGTTTATAAGCTGGTGTGACAGTCTGTCCCATATGTTTCTGTTTGACGGCTGATGAAAAATAGCCCTCATTAAAAAAACCAAAATGAGATGCTGTAATAAAGTACAGTATCTGTAATGGTGGAACTAGACAGTTATTTAAAACTGGTTTGAGTCTTAAATTATTCACAATAATATTTGCATTTAGAGGGAAATTTAATTTACAATCGTGCCAGATTACACAGGATGTTAATAGTTCATATGAACAACTGTCAGATCAGTACATTTCTTACGGGTTACTCTACTCCCACTCTGTCATCTGTTTCTTATATTATCTATAGCCGCTGTTGTTCTTATAGTCACATTTTCTCATGTGGTGTCCAGACTCTGGAGATGTTTCTTTGAAAGGGAGAAAATCTCCCCCAGGAGTCTGTGGTCCAGAATAACCTGTTAGTTTGATGTCCAGTTCTATCCTTACATTGGGTTGTGTACTATTGGCTAGTGATATTTTACGTGAGCTGTTTCTTTTACTCATACTGAGGGTAATATTGAAGAGATAAAATACAAATGTATCATTTATATATGGATTCTATAAATCTACCAGCAGTTCAAGTGGAGATCCACTTTATTCAACATGAACTGATTTAGACTGTCAGACACACACAGGGTTTCATTTTATTTTTTTACAAATATTAAAACAATAATTGTTTTTAGTACTGAAGACTTAAGATATCTGAATGTCAATGGATCTTGAAGAGGATTTGGTTAAGCTTTGTGCCTCCTACAAAAAGTCTATCATTCGTACAGGAGATCCTGTTTTCACCATTTCTAGTCTTGTGAAATGATCGCTCAGAATACACAGTCACCTCAAGTGAACATGATGAAACTGATATTTAAACGTTTGTTAGCAGATGATCTTGTGACACTGCAGCTGGGTGGTGGTTATTGTTCCTGTAGAGAAACCACTGACCACAACATGAGGGCTGAGAGTTTTCTGTTCCAGACACTGAGGGACAAACATGCTAGTGCACCTGTAGATGTAGTAGCTTTATTGGCAGAAAATGTTATAATTTGTTATTGGGTGTTGCAGTACACCATCAGTCTCTCATGAACCAATGTAGGTTTAAATCATATTTCAAAAAACATTCAAATCCCCTTTTTTATCTGGTAAGCGTATCTTCCATACGACCTATAATGAGGACTGTTATCTTTTATCTGGAGTATAATTTGTGTCTGTCAAAGTGTCTGTAACCTTTCAGTGCAATAAAAACTAGACTGCAGGGTGATGCGCCACTCTGTTGTTGTGAAACTCTGTTTTCGGTTTGTCTAATGTTGTCATACAGAACAAGACTGCGCCACTGTGTTAGTCTGAACAGGACATTTTGTATTTTTATTTTAGTTACAAGAGTCTATTAATAGTGTCTAAAACATTATAATTACATTACAGTGTAAACAATAAAAAAGCCTAAATAGATGTAGATTCTGTACGTGAGCTCTTGTATATAATGTGATATAGCTGGACACAATGCTGCAGATCAGTCAGTGCTGCGGTCGGTCAGAATAATTATAAAGGATATTAGCTCGAGAACTTTGGTTATAATGTAATAATGCTCCACCACAGTGAGGTCACAGTTCTGTAGCAACAGAACGAGTGAATGTCTTCAGATCATAATGGAGCTAGCAATATAATCTCTTTAATCCACTACTAGATGCCACAACAGTAAAATGTACTAACCCGAAGACAAATGTTACAGTTTTGTTTTACCTCTGTCGTGCATTTCTGTGTACATTTTTGTAGAGCTTAAATCAATACCCTTTCTTTTCCAAGACATTTACTCAATCCACTGAAAGTCATCTATCATTAATGTTGACATTGTTTATGCTGTATAACCAGAGGAAAACTCTCCCAGTTCTCTTGACTTTTTATCTTCACTATTATCATTTTAGTGTTTTTGCAGTTTTTAGCTTAAAGACAAAAACAGCATGTGCCACAAACGTGTCAAAATACCATAACAGCAAAAAAAAAAAAATCAATCAAATCCAGATTACTCCTTACCCGTAACACAATGACAAGAAAACATTATGCTGCTGCTAGAACTACATGATGTAGAATAGATTACAGCATTTTAAAAGAAACAACCCAGACCATCTGAAGGGTCTTGCTTCAGAGTGCTGAACCCAACACACTAAACGTATCAAATGCAAAGAGTACAATGACACAGCGACGCTTCAGAACTTTACCTGAATTTAATCCAAGATCATTGTCTATACAATACAATCTTTACATTGTCTGAAAGAAATAAACAAAAAGCACTAGACATAACTGAGGTATTTACTAACTATCACTCATGATAAATCATTTGAGATGTGTCATCTGCTTTAATCACATCACAACGTGAGGTAGGAGAGCAATGCAAGAGCACACAGCTCTCATCACACTGTAAGCTTTGCAGTGCTTCACACAAACACTTTCAGAACTGAAACTTAAAACATTTTTGCTGTTTACAAAAGCTGTAAACATCCTCAGAACAGTATTGAACCGTCATCAAGAAGTAGCATCTGGTTTTTAGTAGTAGAAAAATCTCAGGTACACGTAAGAAAAGTGTTATCAAATGTTCTGTGTTTGAAGATTACGGGAGGTTGTCATTAGTGTACTACAGCCATTATAAAATGCTCTGTTTATGTTATATTAATCTGTTCCATTAATGGCACAGAACCTTATCAAGGGAGTCACAGTATTTGTTAACCCCTGTAAATGTGGGATATTTGTTTTTTCTTTAATGCAAAATACATTGTCACCTGGCTTTGTTACGGTGCGTCTTTTCTCATTACCACACACGCACGCACACACACACACACGCACACACACACGCACACCTGCAATGTTTTCTGAATTCAGAAACAGGCCCAAAACAGGTTTGTTATTTAAGGAGAACTGTATTCCTATGCTCATAAATCATGTTTAATGTAACATTCTACATTCTTAAGAAGCGACCCCTGTGTCGCTTCTTAAGACACAATTTACATGTTTCATGAATCATTCATAGAAAAGATTTACTGTATAAAGCTTCAGAAACACACAGAATACCCAAAACTATCAAAAACAGCATTGAAACCGACTGCTTTAGAGGCAACCACGATGATAAACCCAATACTGACTGTACAAAAACTGCAGTTGGCACACTGTAGAAATGATTCTCATTACAGTGGAAAACATATGCTACAATCTCTGGAGAAACAAAACAACTGCACATAATATCAGAGCTTTATAAAAAAAACAAATCACTCTTCAGTAAACAATTCAGTTGTTTACTGCCTTTCATTTTAAAAGTCTCAAGCATCTATATCTGAGCTCTTGAGCACACTGCCCCTTTACATAAAGAATTTCTTTTGCAGACAATATAAAGAAATATCAGTTTGAAAGCTTTTGTGAGCCGGAGAGTACAAAAATGCATCTGTTTTGGCATAACAATACAGCTAAACAATACATGCATTTTTCACTCCCTTTTTCCTAAGAATTAAAAAAAACATTTTATAGTATATTGAAAGGCTTTTCACCTGCCAGAATTGCAAAGAGGAAAAACTACCACCAAAATATCAGCATGTTCAAAATGTAAGTGGAGTCCAATGCTGCAGTGCAGAGAAACACTGGCCAGCATGTTTTCAGGTCATCCAGTGAGTGCAGCGTCATGTCACCAACACAATATCAACAACCACACAGTCCTTCAGCAAAATCATCAACACACCCGGCCTTTCACACGTCTCCACAACAACTGGAGATTCTGCTCATATATTAATGACTACTGTATGTACAAAGAGCATATAAAGCTTTGTTAGTTAATACATTAAATAATTTAGGAATAATTCCAAGAAAGGTTTAACGATAACATTCACAGCATAGCTCTTGATTCAGGGACAGGTTTGTTTTCGAGTCTTCATTTGTGTGTGATGTACACACATCGGTCAGGCGTTCTATATTTCTTAACATTTTCTTCTGTATGTTTCAGATGTACACACTGTACACATTAACGTAGAAAAGCTGTGATAAGTGTGCAGTGGAATGTTATACAAGTCATTATATGTACAACATGAAAGAAGATTTTTGATGAGGGCCAATATTCCTTCCCATTATTTTTACACACTTACTCAGCTAAACAAAGAAAATAAAGTAACAACAAAACCTCTCGCAGCATAAACACTTTTGCTTCTGTTATGTTTTTCTCTCTGCCCCAGCAGGATAAAACACAGAGCTGATGCATGGGTGAACATGGGAAGGAGTGATGTGGTCACAGGAAGACCCTCAGAGACCATCTACAGAGACAAGCCTTCCTCCTCAGGATTAAAGACGGCTGGTATTTATCAGCAGCTCCAGAACAAATAAAGCAAAACAATTAATGAACAAAAGCTCTGTTCCTTTATTTGCATGACAAATGGATCCTTAAGAAATTTTGGATTAATAAGTGACACATGTAAGTGTGCCGTGTGCTTGTTTTAGATATCACAATGATCTGGAGACATAATGAAGAGTGATTAACATGACTAGTCTTGTCATGCTGGAGAAACTAGGGCCTGAGTTCTGCTTTGATGCTACACTGCACATTCCTGTGGTTAAAAGGTGAGCTGTGTGTTCATTCTGTTTCCAGCAGAGGACGAACATCAATCTTTACTTACTGCATCACACAGGAATGAACTGAACTGCATGTCAAATACCAGCCTGTGCAGACAGGAAACATATAATCAACTGATCACTGAAGAACAAACTGCAGCTCAAGAGGGAGGAAAGAATAAAGGGGGAGGCCTATGATCCTAAACTCTAGTTTCCCTGTGGGGTCGTCCACTTACAAAGAGCTGAGAGAGGAAAAGTGCTCAACTGCAGTTCTGAGCCTCGATTATAAATTAAACATGTACAACCAAACAAATGCTCACTGGATAAGAAGCTCAAAGGATAAGACAAGATAAAGACAAAGAGTTATCTAAATTTAAATACAAACAAGCGGAAGAGTTCAGGGAGAATGTGTTGTGTTTTGTCTGGAAATCTGGGGGGAGTGGACAGGGAGCATGTGTGGGGAACAGGGGTAAGCAGAGAGGGTCACCAGAAGGGTTCAGCTGGACGTGAGGAGGGAGAGTTGTGGGACTGGGGGCTGGAGGAGGGGGCCGGGCTGCTGCTGCAACTCCTTGTGATGTCAGACTGAGTCATCTGCTGCTGAAGTTGTGAGATGATGAACTCTAGCTTATCTCTGGCCTGCCGCTCTCTGAGGAGCTCATCCTGCAGTTCCTGTCGCTCGGCCTCGGCATGCTCGAGACGGCTGTGCAGCTCGCATAACTACACACAGAAACACAGAGAGTTAGACATAACTATAATTACCCTGCGTCTCTCTCCCACAAACACAAGCTGTGCTGATACGTGCAGCTCTGTTGCATTTAGCCCAGGCAGAATTCACACTGGGTATAGTGTATTATGTTGTTGCATTACATTATTATTCACAGATGTTCAGACAGCTCTGCAGTCCCGCTGCGATGGCACATTTACCTGTGTGTTGTACTGCGACTCCTGTTCTTTAGGCCTGCAGGCGCAGCTCTGCTGTCTGAGCTGCTCCAGTCTGTGTTCTAGCTGCCTCTGCTCTCGCTGCACCTCCCACAGTCTCTGAGCATGCTCAGTGTGCACCGCCTCCAGCTCACTCTGCAGTTCCAGCCGCTCTGCAGACAACTGCACTAGCTGAGCCGCTGAGCCCCCGCGCACCGCCTCCACCTCCTACATACATCAACACATGCATCAGACAATATGTGCGACAAAAGCTGCAGGTGATAAAGTTCTATTGTTAAAGAAATAGTTCGCCCAAAATTCTTCCAACTTTTACTCACCCTCATGTCATTCACGAAAAACTCAATATATCTTCATTTGTGTTCCACAAAAACAGTCACACGGGTTTGGAATGACATGAGTGTGAGTAAATGATGGAAGAATTCTCATTTTTTCACTCCGTTTTGGCCCTCACTCTCACTGTCTCTGATGAAAGTGAGGCTGTAAGAGGCAGTCAGATGTACAGACTGTTCAATGGCTTGTATGCTTGTGCACACTGATGTCAGTCACTTTGACTGATGTAGCATCTAATGCAGTACTGTATAAAGCTGAAGTCAGAA
>JAZGTH010000003.1:430000-587500 GCA_036877525.1 Chromobotia macracanthus
CGGCCCAGCTGTAGGTAACAGGGCCACTTGTCAGAATCAAAGCCCCAGTGGCAGGTCCTCTTGTCAGGGGACTTGTGCGAATGCATGACAAAGTTCTGTGGGGAAAAGAGCAGCTGGCATTCTGTACACTGAATACAGGGGGCGCCTGGCTGAGTGTACAACTGTGGCACAAACAGACCCTGGCACTTGCCCAGACACTGGTGGTCCACCTGGAAACTGGCCTTGTTCTCCTTCAGCAAGCTGAGGTCGGGCAGTTTGCTGCTGGGCTTAGCTGGGAGGGTGACTCCTGGGCGGAGGAGGGCGTTGCAGAGCCTTTGGGCATCTGTTAGGGTAATGAGGCCACAGGAAGGTGCATTGTAGGGCAGAATGCCCAACACTCTGAGGACATGAAGCTGCTCCACATCACACCGGGAACAGTAAATGTACAGTTCATCACAGAGCGCGTTGATCTGCTGCAGAGAGAAGTCTCGCAGCACCGAGTTCAGAACCTGGGGCAGGCAGAGACGTTTCTCACCCCCCACAACAAAGCAGGAGATGGATTCTCCTTCTAGCAAAGAGTGGGTAAGCTCTGTGGAGCTGTCGCAGGGAACCAGGAGTGGGCCAGCTCCAAGAACAGGGGGAGACGGCAGGGGCACCAGGCCAGCAGGAGAGACGCAGTCTTGTGCAGGTTTTGCTGAGAAGGCAGCAGGACCGCCCAGTGAACTCTGGCTGCAAAGAGAGAACTGAGCCAGAGTGTGCATGAGACCAGCACTGAGATCTAAAGCTTTGGAAGCTCCACCAGCCTGGAACTTGCCCTCCATGTTCATTTCAGAGCTGGTATGTTCCACACGCTCTTTCTTCACCTTCAGGGGTTTGGCGAGGCTCTGCAGACTGCTGCGCTTCAGATGCATCTCTGTCATTACCCTCTTTTTAATGGGTGCATCCTCCAGTCGCTCCCTGTAAAGCCTCTTCATGTTGCCTTTGAATGACGTCAGGTGTTTAAAAGGAGTTTTCAGACTGCTCTGAGCACTGGCCATCTTCATGCACACATTACTGCTCTGTTTGGATAGACCAGATCTGGTTGCTCCTCAAACTCCACACTTACAGGTTTGTCCTTAGGGTTAGGTCTACATTAACGATTGCGAATCCTTTTGCGTCCAGCTACGAGCATGATGGTGACAGAATTCCTGCAAATAAAATAAATGCAATGAAAAACACAACAGAGCCACCAAACGTCCTAATCATCACACTTTCCAAAAACAATCAATAATAAATACACAACAGAGTATGTTAGATGTGTCAGCACACAGAGCAGATCTGTCCTGTATTACACAGCGATCAGCTCCAAGAAAACAGCAAGATAATCTACTTTGAGATCGATCGATCCCAGTCCGCTTCTTCGTGGTTTGGTGCGCTATCATTAAGAGTCAATAGATCAATAATGTCAGTTTGACACAAAGATAACCAATAAAACCCAATATAACAACAATATGTGTCTGTCACACACCCCCCCATCACTGCAGAATGTGATCTGAGAAACGACATGTATCTCACATCCCACAATAAAGCCAAACGAGACCGGAAGCTTTAAAGAGACTGACACCTGATCAGTTAAACGCCATACCTCCCGAATGCGTTAATGTTTCGGGTTTTTATTTTAAAATATTAAACATTTAGACAATGTTAAGTTGTTCGTCTGATCGTCAGTTTGTTCAGTCGAGTTTAATTAGGACGATGCGTCTCTCATCTATGAACACTGACACATGAAGTGTGTGACACGAACAGCAGCAGACAAAATCACTTACACCGAAACATCCCGAAATAATCCCGAAATAATCCCGGAAAGCGCCTCATACACACAGCGTTAGCACTGAGGCTAACCGAGCTAGCGCTACAGATGCCTCCCCAAATCCCGACACAAACCTCGTGACGTCACTAGACAGACGTGACGTGGCGTGACGTGACGTGGCGTGACGCGTTTCTTCTGAAACACACACTAATTAAAACAGAAGAATCGGAGCGTGTCTGTCTGTCTGTCTGTCTGTCTGCCTGCCTGCCTGTCTGTCTGCCTGTCTGTCTGCCTGCCTGTCTCTCTCGCTGAACTTCTGACGTGTTTACAACACGTCATTAATAACACAACATGCGTCAGTCTTGGTTCATGAGAATATGAACATGTATTAAACATTTCTGAAATCTACAGGACAAATTATGCACAATTGTGTTTCTTTTCTAATTGTAACAAACATTAACAAAGATGAATAACAATCTGTTATTTATTGTTAGTTCAATACATTAACTGAAGTTAACAAATGGACCGTTTTAATAAAGTGTTATTTGTCCTTTAAGTGTAAAAGTAGAACATGTTTGTTCATCATACATCAGTTTTATAGAGCATCTGTTTTAACAGCACTGTATGTGTTGCTTTAGATGCTACATGGGTGGATGTTGAAATGTCATTGTTTATGAAACCTTTACAGTCTGCGCACAGGTTTCATATTATTCATCATAATTCACCATCAATACTGCCAAATGCAGCAGAAAGAGTGTGTCTTTCATAAAAGTGACTACAATGACATTTCAATTTACAGTTACTCCCTTTCTGGAAAAATATTCACACTGAACTAATTCAAGGTAATGTAAATGACTTTTTATAAATGTCGCTACATCCCAAACAAACAACAGACCATTTATTACCCGAAATGCTCAGTGAATCTAATCCCTTCTCTTACATCTCACTCATAATGTTTCTGTGTTTGTCTCACTTGGTCAAAACTTCACATCAACAGGAAGTATTGCAGAGGAGAGTTCACTGTCCTTATGAAAGATTCAGAACATAAATGAACATGCTGTCTGAACTGACCTTCAGTGTGTCATTCAGATGTGTTTGTACAGTCACTCTGACTTTACACAAAGGTTGTGAATGTATTTTCCAGGGACACTGTGTAACAGCTCTGCGACTGCCTGCAGCCATTCCAGGAGTTTTCTTTATTCAGTGAAGCCATTATGGGGTCCTGGGATGACTTTTGTTTCTGTATCATCTCCGTGTGAGCCATTTGTTAGGCGTTATTTAAATGTTAAATGGGAGAGGCAGAAAGTCCATTCACAAACACTGGCTTCATTAACACTTTTAAAGACTCTGACCAGGTCATATTCACGCAAGACGGTTTGTGAAGATTTGAATAGTTTTCATGTACTTGAAGGTGTTGTGTTTTTGTTTTGACTGAATACCCCTACAAAAGAGCAATGGGTTTACATTGACACATACAGAGGAAAATGTAACATTTTTAAGCCTGTAAATAACATTTGTAAGTAAAACACTGAAAGTCTAAGACAGAACTTGAAATGTGGACTTCGGTGGCATTTTTAGTGTTTATAGAACAGATACAAAGAGTTTTGTTAGATTACTGCTGGCAATGAAGTCCTGTAGCGTGACATGCTATAGCTAGACATTGACTTTGTTTTTCAAAAGGTTAGGAAAAAATAAAACTTGTTGTACATGTCAGCTACCTTTTACTATTACAACTAAATGGTGGATGATCAAGTGTGTTTCTGTGCTGCTCTTGACTCTCACTGCAGATCGTCAGCAGACTGAAAATGAACGCAGGCATGTCCACTCTCATAGCCTGCTGTCTGAACACCGGAACAGCGGATCCTTTTCAGAGACTAATAACATCAGCCCAGTGTTGTGTGTCATTTCAACTCAATATGTATAATTACTCTCCAACAGCTGACAGATCATTTAAAGTGACATGAAGCTGTTTGCATGAATGAAAATGGATAAGACTCTGATCAGCCACACAGTTAGTCAAGCAGCTGTCGTCATTATATTCTATAGGACTAAAGCCCTAAACAGCAATGCATCAATACACAAACACTGATTAACCAGCAGTGCTGCTTGTTTTACCTGCTCTGAAAAGAGTTTTAGGCTGTTGTTTATACAGACAATCTGGTTCCCTCCCTAAACATCAATGAAATGACAGACTGGCAGACGTATGTTGTGTAAACACACAGAACTTGAGGACTGGAGTTGGCTATTGTAACAAAGTACACAGCACAATGTAAATCACACCAACAAAAGCTAAAAACTAATGACCCTATTAAACTGTGTGACATGCATTGTCATGTTGACTGATGTATTCTCTGTTGAAACCTGAAGTTTGGGGGAATATTTCAAAAGACTCATTTGTACATTTCCAGAATCATGAACTTTTCAGGCAGTTGGATGCATTTTATAATTAGAAGAAGCTCTCAGTCTACAGAACACAGAAAACACGCATGGACTAAAAGTCATTTCAAATTACTTACACTAGAAGTTTTGTTTCAGATGGTCCTAATAAAGGAGAACCAGAATGGAATAGATCTGTTCTCCACCACTAATCAAACTGATCTCTACTGAGGTTACTGATCTACCATAGAAAGCATCTTGGTCCTGTCTTCCACAGGGAATCAGCGTTCTGTTCTCCTGAGTGTCACAGAGCAGAGTCTGATGCAGAGTCACATTTACTGATCCTCATGGATTTACAGTAATGGACAAAGTCATACAACCACTGACACTGTTAAAGCCAAACACATCTGCCGGCACACAGACGTGTTAAATGTCTTCATGTATATCACAGGGAGTAGATGAAAGTTTCAGTTTTTTACAATATAGATGCAGAAGTCAGATTATGTATGCAGGAAGAATACACAAGAAAATTCTTGCAGTTAACATCACTCTGTGAGCATTTAATTTTTAATTTCTTGTTTATTTATACATTAGAAAGATTATTATGTGATGCTGACTGTTCAAGCCCTTAGAGAATAACACTAATGGAATGATTTTCACTCTTATTATCTAAACGTAAGACCTTCAGCTGTTTTTTGTCTTATGTTTATTCTACCGGGTATTATGTGATATTAGTACTGACGTTACCTATGAACACCTGTACACTAAATCAACCCAGGATGACTAGAGTTCAGTTTCCCTCACCAGTGATTGACAGTTAGCCTGATGACACCTAACAAGACTCAGACCAGACCATTGTTGAACAGATATTTTCACAGAATAATGAAAGTTGCATAATGCTTCCAAGAACAGTTATTTGTTTCTGCAACCTTTTTGAAACTAAAGTTTATTACAAGCCACAAATGAAATTGTGTGTGAATTTCATCCAAACACAACAGAACACGTTGCATTCACACTTTAGAGTGGATTGAGTTTTCCTTACATACTTTCATTAGTTGTTAACAAAACAGGAGGTTCAGTTTATTCCAGTCAGTTATGTTTTTCAATGTGCATGTTAATACACAAACACAACTCAGAATCTCCAGGTCCAACTTAACCCCAGATGTTCATTTAAAACTCCAGCTCATCTTTTCTGGAAATGCATCAAGAGCGATTCAGTTTCACTGGGTTGCCAATGAGCTCCACACAGCTGTGAAAATAAGTGTGTTGATACCTGCAGGGCAAAGAGTGAGGACACTGTTGTGTATTAGTTAATTGGTAATTGGTGGTGAAGTACATGATCATTTGGTCTTTAGTGGGAAAGTTCTGTTCATTGTAACACACAAAAAATGTGCCCAGAACCACTTAGAAATGGCAGCACCCAAAGAGCTGGCCGTCACTGACACAGGCTGAACACAATGCGAGGCCTCTCAGTACATCAGACATTTAAACTGACTAGAAATCCCTCAAGGGACATGAAGAAAGATTTCTTAGTACACAAACTGAAAAATAAACACACGTCCATCCATGAACAATTTGTTCCATGTACCAAAAAAAACCCCAGAATATCACAAACTGAAAGATGTTTATTACAAAAATCATAAACGTAACGCAATAAACACTTTATACATGCAGCAGTTTCAAAGTAACAACATAACTGGTCTCTGTGGAGATCACTGATAAGGACATGCTGGTTTTAGCGTCTTGTTTTGGTCCTGTATTGCAGCAAGCTTTTGGGTTTTGTTCTACAGGCTCTCAAATCTTTCTTGTCTTGTAACAGAAAAACTCGATTCACAGTTTGTCAGTATTTACAACAGTGTCCATTAGTGTTCTGGGCTTCATTCTCTGAAGTTTGATTCCTCACTGATTTGATTAATTTAAACAGAGACCAGAATCATTTTAAAACAATCTGAGATGTGTTTCAATACATAGCACACATTTTATATAAATGACAACAGTCTTAAATAAAACACAAAGAGTTGTTCTTTTTTTCTCTACATTTGGCTTAGAAAAAGCTGAACAAGAGATCAAAATACATTTTTTCCAGAACATCCCACGTAATCTGATTTGCATCTTAAAATTTTTTACTACATACGCTCAATGCTTTAGCATGTGCATATTAAATGTAAATCAAAGCATAATTAGTGAAACAGCCAACAGCTTCATCCTGTGTGCCATCAGTCTTTTCCTTTAGACTGACGAGTGTCCAGTCACCCAGAACTGACCTTTTCACTTATCAGTGCAGACTGACAACATACAAAATAAACAACAGAAAAGACTAAAGGATGCATGGTTACCGGTGACAGAGGGTGAAAGATTTGGCAAATTTAATGTTTCAAATGGTCCAAACAAAACATGTTTCTGTTTCCTTTCTTTTGATTGGGCGTGACCATGCAGAAGAAAAGGCAGCCATGAGACGGGCGTTTACACGCACTCCTCAGCAGACATCAGCAGAGGGTTGATGTACTCGAACCCCTCAAACTCCGACTGGTCAATCTTCTTTACAGCATCACTGAGCAAAACAGAGATAATCAATCAGTCTCAACTGCAGTGATCGGCTGTGCAGCCAGACCAGTTTACCTTTCAAACAAAGACCGCCTGTAACATCCTGGAAAACAGGAAACTGAGGGAAAAACGTGTCCTCAAGAAAGAGTTGGCAAAAAGCAGAGGAATTTTGCAAATATATTAAGTTGGAATATTTCAGATATTAACAAGAATTAATGCTGGGACATTTTTACAAACTGTATCATATACAAACAATCATATTCACTTCCTCAACATCACACAGTCTTCATCTGTGGGCCATATTTCCTATAAGTTTCCAAAATTCTCACAATGCTGAAATCCTGTGAAAGAGCATTGTGAATGTGATGTCACTTCCTGGAACATTTGTTACTGATAAAAGCAACATTACTGTGGTGAAGATGTGAAGTGTGTTGAGGTGATTCAGGAGGCGTGACACACATGAACAGACACTCACTCATCATCAGGTGTCAGCTGTATGGGCTCACTGGTGAACTGGGCATCAAAATTATCCAGGCCAAACTCTCCAGAGATGTTGGGCTTAAAGGGTGGAAGCACCTGCTTCTGCTCCATCTGAAACACACAGAATATGAGTGAAATAGTGACAAGGACTGTCCAACACAAGTCACATGCTAATACTAACCTATAGAAATATCAACTATTACATCTAATTTACAGCAAAGATGAAAGATCTTTAACAATCCATTGCATGCCAGAATAAAAATTCAAAAGCACTTTCAGGACTATCTGTTCATCACTCTGATTCATCACAAGGTTTTTGAATAATATTCATACACAGATCTTTCCAAGAGTTCTTCAGAACTGTATGTACTGTCTTAGTCTGACCTCACTATAACATTCACAATGCAAGGCCTTCAAAAGCAAGTCAGGATTTTCCCCTTACAGCCAAACAGAGACGAGAGGTCACTGTGTCTGTCTGTGTCTTGCCTCCTGCTTCATCAGTTACACTTGTCCTATACACAGTTCAGTCCCTCAACACTCACACCGGAAAAATCAATGACTTAACACCATTATATTACTGATTTGACACAATTAATTTCTTATTATAACTCTGAAGGACTCACACAAAGAATCAGACTAAAGGAAGAAACAGGATGAAGTGTTAATAAGTCTCATATTTGATTACACAAGTGACTAATGAAACTGATGATTCTCAAGGTTAGAAACAGCAGTAAACTGTTTTGTTTGTCTACCGTCAGGATAAAAGCATTGACTCACGTTTCCACTGCAAGCCAAAACAACCAGTAAGTCAGATAAGAGAGACAGAGGTGACTCACAAGATCCCAGTCTACATTTCTGAAGAAAGGGTGAGCCATGATGTCTGCGAAACCCGTCTGAGGATGACATCCAAGACGCTCCTTTGGCTCCTACAATAAAAAATAAAAACAATCAACAGTAGTAAAGAAATCAGATGAAGAAAGACAGAGAAAGAAGACAATATGTCAGTGTGAAAAGAAATAACTCAGCCAGGAACGTTTCATATACGTTTCTATGGACAACAGATTTCTTGTTTTTAGCTGTACAGAGCATTTCTCTACATGTGGTACAGTGTGTGACTGTGCATGTGACAAATAAACAGAGTCAAATAGATTATCACAGCTATTTAACAGGTGAATGTGATATAAAACCATTAACATTAATTGGTTTCGTCTGATCCCTCTTTACCTTGTTGAGAAATGCTTTCAGAACACTAGCAGCTTTTACTGACAGCGATCTGGGAATCCTGATCTGCTTCTCCAGAATTACTGCAAACAAACAGAAGAACACAAATCACTAGACACATACAGTGAAACGTAAAAGAGGTTTCTGAAACCCCCATTGTAATGTACCTTGGAACAGGTAATCTTCTGTGTTTTGATCAGGGTTATCAGAGCTGCCCACTATATCGAAGGGTGACCTTCCAGCCATCATTTCAAACATCAGAACGCCCAGAGCCCACCAATCTACACTGAAACCTGCAGAGAAATCAAATGTGAGGCCTAGAAACAGGCAGCTCAGCACAAGCACAGAAAGCTTGGAAGATACAAACATCAAGTGAACAGCCCTATGTGCTAGTGCTCACTGAGGCAGAGTTCTCCACAAAAGATCTCTGTGAAGATCTTTATGGTGAGTGTTTACCATAGTCTTCTCCTCTTAGAATCTCAGGGGCGATGTAGTTAGGGGTTCCACAGAAAGTGCTGGTTGTATCTCCTGGTCTCAGCCCCTCCTACACAAAAGTGGAATATTGAAAACAGAGACATGAATACAGCCGATGAAGAATACAGCCAGATATTGTGCTTACACAGTATGTTACATTTCATCTTCAGTGTTGGTGGTTTCATTAGCACAGCATGTAGACTGGTTGATCGGCACACAGACACTCACCTTACACATGCCATAATCAGTGAGTTTGATGTGTCCCTCAGACTCTAGAAGCACATTGTCTAGTTTTAGATCTCTGTAGATGATGCCGCGCTCATGGAGGTAGTTCAGAGCAAGGCTGATCTCAGCTGAGTAAAACCTGACCACCGACACAAAGCAACAACTTCAACACTTGTGTGTCTGTTCCTGTCATCTCCTCATGAACATTGACATCATCATACCTGGCATGTTCTTCAGGAAGTTTTCTCTGTCGCTGCATATGGAACATCAGATCCCCTCCATTCACATACTCAATGACAAAGAACAGTCTGTCCAACAGAAACATCAGATGTAATAACCCACTAACACCAGACAATCTCACAATCAACTCTTTAGTAAAGGGAACATATGAAAGGTCCATATTTAGCATCACTACAAGAATGTGAACCTGAACTGAATGTCTCAAAATAGAGAAACAGAGAACCTTTAAAATGACTTATACTGTATTAGTTTCCATTACACAAACCTACTTGTGTCTTACTTTGTTCAGATGTCTCTTTAAACTACAGATGCTGTTCCTGACATGAACTTTATTACAATGGACTTAAGCAGTGGTGAAAGACACAAGTCAACAGTGATCTGTTAAAAATGACTTCCTCAGAGGAAACCTTAGTGCTGAAACATTTATAAAGATAGAAAGGAAACAGAAAAGAGGACAGATAATGTATAAAGTGTATAGTGTATAGTGTAATGTATAAGATAATGTATAAAGTATACAGTGCATTGTGTAATGTATAACAATGTATAAATTGTACAGTGCATTGTGTAATGTATAAAGTGTATAGTGTAACGTATAAGATAATGTATAAAGTGTACAGTGTATAGTGTAATGTATAAGATAATGTATAAAGTGTACAGTGTATAGTGTAACGTATAAGATAATGTATAAAGTGTACAGTGTATAGTGTAATGTATAAGATAATGTATAAAGTGTACAGTGTATAGTGTAATGTATAAGATAACGTATAAAGTGTACAGTGTATAGTGTAATGTATAAGATAACGTATAAAGTGTACAGTATATTGTATGACTGTCAATTGTCAGTGTGTTTTTAAGTGTGTATTTATTGCCTTTGGTGAATTTTGCAGAGCACCACACACAATGATCTGACAGATATTAGTCAAAATCAGATGCTTTGTATACAAGTTAACAGTCTAAAACAAATGTCTTTATACTTGCTTAAGAACCTTTTGTAGTCACTGATAGTCTTTTTAAATCCTTTACAAGCAGCGTTACACCAGATGGACCCCACCACATGCACAATACCTATAAACTTGTGATGTGAAGAGTGAGAGTCGTGACTGACCTGCTTTCAGTCTGGAAGCAGGAATGAAGTCCCACCAGGAAAGGATGATTGGACGCCTGCTCAAACACATGCTTCTCTGTCTGAACCCAGTCGATGTCCTGAACAACACACACACACCAAACAAATAAACCTCCAGCTGAGAAACACTGCATCCTTCTGTCAGGAGAGGTTTCATCTGGAAGGACACTTAGGTCTGTATTGAGCAGAATCTCCTGATGAAGGTTAGAAGAATGAGGGCTCTGGGTTTTCAAGAAGACCATCTCATAGATGTGAGGAGACTTACAATCCCCAAATACTGAGAGAAAAACGTAGACTCTTATTGACAGCTGATGAAAACACCTAACCCTGAGACTCAATTAAACAGACACTGAGGGGTCAGTAGAGAGCAGCTGTCTGTACTGACCATCTTAATTTATCATACGAGTCTTAAGTGCATCTAATCTGAGTAAAATGGCCACTTCATCAGAGTCCAGTCATCTGTGTGTTTGTACTAAACACTTGTTTTATTCTGCAAAGACAGGGCCAAAAGAGCTCAGATTATTTTTTTAATATCAAGCACAGATTTATTGAAATGCTTGAGTTGTGTAGGATGTAACTGGTGCTGATGAGTAATGCGTGTTCATTTGAAGGAAATGTCACCTCATCATCGTTCACCAGCTCCTTCTTCACCACCTTCATGGCATAGATGCGGTCCGTCTTCTTCAGACGCACCAGCAGCACTTTGGCATAGCTGCCTCGACCGATCACCCTCAGCAGGTCAAAATCTGACAGGCCCAGACTGGACACAGCTTTCCCCGACATCTGTCTGAGATCGGCCTGCTGAAAACTCACTCATCAGTTCAATTACACACAACATCAAGAAAAAATTTGTATGGAAAGAAAGAGATTCACTGGTCTGTCATCACCATGAGGATAAAATCAAGTCTCACCTCGTGCTCCTCTCCCTCATGATTGATGCTTTCTGTTGAGTTCTTTTTGTCCAAAACTGCAAAAAGAGGAACAAACCCATCAGTCACTTTATCACTGGCCTGTTATTCACTGAGGTTCTTATTCCAAACATAAGTCTTCAAACCAAACCAGACACTTTCATAAATGAAACACACTGTCTTGTTAGAAAAACATACTCAGTGTGTTTCAATGCCAGCACAGAGGAGAAAACACTGGTTTAACATGGCCAGTCATTGAACACCACTCAAAATAAAATCCATCAATAAATGGGACACCATAGATCCCTGTGAATCAATTCAACCACTTAATGAAAGCAGTGAGTCACATGAGTACTGCTTAACACTTCTGCATAACAAGCTAGTTAAGGTTTTAGTTAGTGAGGTGTGTGGAAGCAAGTGGACATTGGTTTGAATACTGATAAAATCTTTCAGATTTAATCAGAGAGGATGATTGTTTTGTGGACCTCGGTACACTTCAACAAAGACATGACATGCAGACAAACATGAATGACAAGTTACTGTACCCTGATCAGCGTGTTCAGACAGGGTGGAGCCCGGAACAAATCTTCCCATCATCGAGTCCTAGAAGAACACAAGTCAGAATAAATAACAGCACTGTGGACAATGAACACATAACAAATAAAATACATCTGAACATTTGATGAATCTTGTATCAGTGTTCAGTGTCTAATGTTAAGGCCAACATAAAGTCCCCAACACATTTCCACAGTTTTTTATTAACACATTTGCACGGTTTTATACCGTGCAAGAGTTTAACACCCTCATGGTTTATTAGCAGTTCTGGCTAATGTGGTAATGCTGTTAGCTACCACTACAGACTCTTAACGTTTTTGAAAGATAGTAAAGAAAGAATATTTGAACCAAATGATGCTTTATTCTCTCTGCAGGTTTTCCTATACAATCATGTTAAAAATAGTGCAGATTCTGTATGGATCAAATAAAGTCTCACCTGTATCACCTGTCTGCCACACTCCACTGTCACCAGTTTATGGCACTTCTTATGGACCAGCAGTTTACAGTTGATGCATTTGTACCCCTGCCGCCCCAGACCCCAGATCCGGTCCGTACAGATGGCACAATGAGCGCGCTGGACACAGAACAGAACCATGACTCCTGTATCAAACACAAACAGGCTAATGTATTCAGGTCTATTAGGATCCAAAAGTGCAACATACCCTGTTAAAGCGTTTGGCCTGAAACACATGTCCGTTAGCATAGTAGAGTTTCCTCCAGCGTCGAGCTCCACGCCGGTATATAGATTCTGTGTTCGACAAACATTCGAGAACTTTAAAACCATTAATGGTCAGTTATAATCACCCATCACTATACAAATGCAGCTGTACTCCAGCACTGTAATGTTATTCAAAGATGAAAACTGCACCAGATTCTTTACAGCAATAAATAAACATTATTAAACAGTTACATGATCTTCTTGATATCGCTAAATGTACATACTGTCTTCTCCAGGGCAGGGCATTCCAGGTCTCTCAGGAACACAAGGAAACACTGGGCAAAGGAAGAGACTGTGAAAAACACACACACACACACACACACATTTCCAGCATGACCTCCCCGTGACCTCTCCCTATCTGACAGTGAAGACAGTGAAGAACTAAAGGGTCACTAAACAGAGTCTATACACGCCTGCAGGGTCAGCTGGTGGGGAGAGTGTCTGCTGACAGTCAGATTTCTGCTAGTACTCATTTCATAGTGGGTGGGGTTATTCAGGAAACTTTATTCAGAAATCTAAGCCATGAAAACGTAACGTGTTCATGGCTGACATGGCAAACTTAGCTTATATTTTGTAACACTTGTTACCTATCTGGTTAAGACACTGTGTAAGACTTTACTTGTTGAAATACTTTGAAGAACTTGGGGAATAACACCGAGTTGCAGTACAAAAGCATGCAAGATCAGATTACAGCCACCGACCCACATCAAGAGTCAAATCCCAGCGTACCATGAATAATGAGCATGGAGTCTTTGTTGAGCTCATAGAGACGTAAAGCCTCCTCCAGCTCCAGCTGAGAAGAAACGGTGCACGGATCCCCTGCAATGACAAGAAAACTCAGATACATCTGACACATCAGACACTACAAACAGCACAAGTGAAGGAGAATTTAGGCAAACATGTTCATTCAGTCACTGTGGTGGTGTAAGCAGCTGACGTCAATCCTGCTGTCATCTCAGCTTATGGAGACATGAGTGATGCCGGGCATCAGTGCCAAAGCTTCACAGACAGATGGATTAAGTCCTCGCCATGGCGACCCTCTCAGATCAGCTGTGCTAATGACCAGCGTGACTCTAAGCTCAGTGTGGATTGATTCTGGTATTTAAATGAACATCATTTCATCTCATGCGACTAATGCTGCAGTCACACACAGTCAGTCCTCCAGCATGAAACCTCAAAGAACAAAACCTTTACTCCTCCTCACAACCCATTTGATTGCCAAAAGAGTCCTGAGTAATTCTAAGATTTAAATGCAAATGCAGGCAGCAAACCACAGGCGCCCTGTCTCCACTGACTGTACGCATTTAGATTAGTTGAGACATTTGTTAATGGCAGGTGTAAAAAGGGCCAGAGAGACTGAAAAGCCTGACAAACCTTCTTCATCAATCCATTTCATGGTGAAGAGCTGGTCATTGTCCATGGAGCACATGTCTCTCACCTCACTGCACAGCCCCTCATAGGAGATGGATGGCTCAAAGTGTGTGATCATGATGTCCCTAAAACAGAACCACAAGCAACGTTGTGAGAAAACAGACTAAACCCACATAGACTTCTGAATAACAATGACAAACTTTTAAGAGTTTGTTACTGAATTTAATCTGGTTTCTAAAGCTTTACAATACAGAAACATGTCCAAAAACATAAACGTGGGGGCAAGTGTCTCTGTGTCTCTGTATTCCATAATTGTGTTTGGCAATTCTGAAAATCTAAATGTATTCAAAACATTTTAGAAGACAAAAGAGCACTGCAGGAATCATGTGGTGAAATTGGTTTTGGTTAATTATTGAGAATTATAAAAGTGATGCTGATGCTGCTGTTGGCACAGAAATCACACACTCCAGCTTTTAAAGGCTGGTTAAAACCACGTGCATAAGCACAATTTAAGGCAGACAGTACAAACATACAAGAACAAACAGCTGCTTTAAAAATTCTCTACAACCAGCACTGTTTTTACACATCAAAGTGTGCTCACATATTGAGCATTTATTCATTATCCAAAATCAAGACAGAAAATCCTAAAATCAAGTAAAAATCAATTATGGACGCATGGAAAAAAAATCAGCTACTCTGCAATGAAACTGACCACACATCTGATTCAAAACCAAAGCACTGCCGTCTGATCTCATGTATGCAGAATCACAGGCGATTCTGGAGTCGGTTCAGAGAGACTGGCTCAGAGACACAGTTTTAACTGGATAACCCATGCTTATACACGTGTGAAGTACAGCTAATACAGAAACTGACTGAATCATCAGCACAGCTGCACACACACAATAGGGCTTATGGGGAGTGTGAACTGGAATCAGTCTACAACAGGTCTGACCAAAGACACTGGTGATACGAGTTTGTCAAGAGCCGGAGTGTAATCGTCATCATGAAAAACACAGATCAGACTCAGTCCAATCTGTCATACAGGAACGTGTTATATAAACGTGCCCTACAGAGCTACAGTATGTGTCGTGCTCTCTTCAGCATTAAGAGGAATCAGATTCCACATTTACATTTCACTTCCCAATATCCAAGTATCCCAATATTCCTTCAGACATACTGTTGCTGTTGAAACCTGTTGAAATGAGTGTTTTAAAACTCTCGGCATGACACAACACTGTTCATGTTTATTAAAACAACATGATGTCAGTGGGGTATGTGACTTCTGACAGTCTGGACAAGCTAACACTGTGTGCTAGCGAGCTTTTCATTTGTGTACATCCCGAAACTGTGATGTTATGAGCTCGAAACGTTTCGAAACGTCTATACAGACAACACAGCACATGGGGCAGGTACTCACCCTCTGTAGTAAGCTTTGACCCGGACCTGGTGCGGGTTTTCACCGGGCTGGGACATGGTGCTGTCCCGCTGGGTGGGCATTCTGAGCTAATGACGCTAGCCTGCTGTCGCCGGACACAAAAACAACAACCGGGGTCAGAAAACGAACATTAATGTTTACACGAAACACACTCGACTCGAGTGACTGAATCAGCCTGAAGTGAAATGGGCAGTTCTAGGACAAA
Organism: Chromobotia macracanthus; assembly: GCA_036877525.1. Lineage (NCBI taxonomy): Eukaryota > Metazoa > Chordata > Actinopteri > Cypriniformes > Botiidae > Chromobotia > Chromobotia macracanthus. The sequence continues at coordinate 445,644 of JAZGTH010000003.1, forward strand.
TGAACCGGACTGCTGGAACTTCAGCGGCTGACAGGAAACACTCCCTCCACCGGCGGGCCTCCACACGGCGGATCCAAACAGCGGAATGCGGAGGGGGAGAGATTTCCATGAAAACGTCACACATCATCAGCGACTGTCCGTGTTTTAATATTTCGTGTGGATACTTCAGTGGAAATGTTAATATTACATACCTGCCATTGTGCTGATATCTAAATGAGTTAGGCGGGATGGTAGCGTCGTGGTCAGAGACAGTGTTAGTCAATTATAAGTAAAACATTCACTGTATTTAACGTTTGTAAACTATATTCTTTCACAAATAAATTCTGATAGTGGAGTACTTTAAAGAAAAAAATAATATGATCCTATTTAAACACGACTGTATAGACGTTTGATTACTTATGTAAAATGTATGCATGCAAGGTTTTAGTTTGGGGTTGAAAAACCCTGGTGGAAGCAAAGTTTATCACATTTATTGTCATCAGATTTCTTAAGAACACAGTTATCCAGTTACAAGAATATACGTTTTCTAAGCTAGACTTGTTTGCAATTCATATTTCGATGGAACCCAAACTCATTTATTGATTTTATCAAAGATATATTTCTTCACAATGCATTTGAAAGGGGGAAATGAAATTCAAATATGTCCAACACCAAAGACACACGAACAGAGAGCACATACATATCTGCAGTGCATGTCTCTTATCTCAACTATGTGCAGGGGGTTTAATTCAGAACTCATTTCAGTAGATATTTCTTAACTTCATAATGAACCGTAGGCTATTTCTGTGGCGTCAAATAATACTCTAAATACAGTACAATTAACCATACTTTGGGCAGTACATCATTGTTTGTAAAATGTGAACTATGAACTATGAAGAACTATGAAGAACTATGAAGTGAACTATGAAGTTCAGTTTCTCGTGGACTCGGTTACACTCGGATACTTTCTTCAGCAGAAGCTCGTCTGGTTTCTCCATAACAACATCTCTGTGTTGTCACCCAGAATCTCTTGACTCAACACGTAACTCAGAGAAGATTCAGAGAACTTTCTCCACACACACTGTCACTTCTGCCATTAGACATGCTGCCAGAAAACATGTTGACAACACGTCGACATTTTACATATCTGACATAAATCCATCTGATTTTAAAACCAAACAGATAAACACCTATGCGGATTGGTTTGTTTTGCACTGATTGATTTGTTTTGCACTGATTGATTTTTTGCACTGATTGATTTTTTTGCACGGATTGTTTTTTTGCACTGATTGTTTTTTTGCACTGATTGATTTTTTGCACTGATTGATTTTTTTGCACGGATTGTTTTTTTGCACTGATTGATTTGTTTTGCACTGATTGATTTGTTTTGCACTGATTGATTTTTTGCACGGATTGTTTTTTTGTTTTTTTTGCACTGAAACCTTTTTGCAATTCAATACATTCATATTTATTCATTCATTCCTGTTTTCATTAAGTTATTCACTTGTTTATCGTTCAATTATTGTCACGTAATAGAAACATTGTAAAAATGTTGAAGTGGTCATTGCAAACAGCGCGCAGAAAATGACGTTACTAAGAAATCTACAACGTTTTCATAAAGGCGTGGTTAAAAACTGATTGATCTGATCAAGGACCAATAGCTCAAGAAAGGACGTTCGGAAGCGGATCGAAGTAACCAATCAGAAGCGTTCTTCAGCATGTGGGCGGGAACCTCTGAAACAGCTGGTGTTTGAGTGGCAGGAGGGCAGCGCGGAGGGCAGCGGGGCGTCAGCGGGGCGCAGCGGGCCGTCATGAGCTTGCTGACGGGCGTCGTGTGGGCCGCTCTTGCGCTGGAGCAGGTAACGCTCCGTCACTTGATGCTGTTTGTTTTGTGGGGGTGAACCGGCACTGTTGTATGGATGCTTAGGTGGCGCTGAGCTCGCATGTTCATGATCAACGCGGCAGATTCACGCCTTTGTTTTCCGTTTATAAAGCGAGGCTGTTTGTTTGTTTACTCGATACTGAATCTGGATGTCACGCATAATAAGACACGTAATAATATTTATTTATATTTATATAAAAATATAAAAAACGGAAAGATATATGAACGGGTTTCTTAATAAGAAACTGTTAAACTTCTGGTGCAGCTTTGACACTAAAGCCTTAAACAGATGAATTTACATAATATTCATAATAAAAATGAATAATCACTTTACATCGTGAACAGAAGTATCGTGCATCATTTACTCTCCTGTATACATTAAATCGTGTACATTGTTTATTATGGAGCTCATAATTATTACTATTATAGTCTGTTCTCATCCTCAGGTGTTGGGTGAGTATGGTATGGCACATTTCAGTGACTGGGGAAACAACAAAGGCAAAGATTACTGTATTTTCTTCAACTCTCTGTGGGCACGACTACCTCAGGACCTCAGTAAAGCAGTCAGTGATAATTTATGCTCTACACTCTGTATATGCAGGTGTAATCCTTCCTCTATAACAATGGCTGTTTGTGTTTTAAGGCACGACTGCAGACCTTTGACCTCACCAGCTCTGTGCTCTGCTCCCCTTCTGATGTACCTGAGGGTGGCTTTCCAAACAGCATCCCAATGGTGATGAGAGGAAACTGTACTTTCTATGAGAAAGTCCAGCTGGCACAGATTAATGGTGCCAAAGGAATTCTGATCATCAGCAAAGATAGACTGGTAAGTCAACATAACCCCAGAAAAGTTGATGTTGCTTCACTTGTATAAATGAGTTTGTTTTGTTCCATCGTCTGCAGACGCCACCCTCAGGTAACAGGTCTCAGTATGAGGAGATAGGTATCCCAGTGGCTTTACTCAGCTATAAAGACATGCTGGACACCAGAAAGGTCAGGCTTCACTGGAGCACACTGTGTTTACGTGTTTTATTATATTTAAACACATTTTATGTTATGTATATTTTATGAGTGCATTTATGAGGCCTTGTTGTCCTAACACTTAAAAAATTTCCTTCGTGGGGTAGTGAAATACAAAGAGATATGAGATCACCAGTCATGCTACACTTAAAATCACCCGAAAGCTGATTACATCATAACCATGATTTCAGCTTGTAAGTAGGAGATTTACAGGAGCTCCTGAGACATTTCTGTCTGTCTTTCTCAGAACTTTGGGGAGAAGAGACAGGTGGCGTTGTACGCACCCAGTGAACCAGTGGTGGACTACAACATGGTGCTCATCTTTCTGATGGCAGTGGGCACTGTGGCGGCTGGAGGATATTGGGCTGGCAGCAGAGACATTAAAAAGTGAGTGATGTTTCTTTTAAACAAACAGTTGTGCAATAGAGCATTTCTAACACAGTAATAAAATTCATACAGAACTTCATAAGCCAGCTGCACGCCCAAAAGTAAAGGTCTCCAAAAGGGTCTTTGTCTGGCATTATGGTTTTGTAAAAAACTTTTTTTTAGATCCACCAAACCTTTCTGATGCACAAAAAGTTCTTTTTAGTGTGAAAAGGTTTACAGACAGGGTTCTAAAAGAAATGAATCTTGTTTTAAGAACCTTTGACTGAATGGTTCTTTGGGAAACTAAAATGGTTCCTCGCTGTGAAGAAGCTTTTTATTACCTTTATTTTTAAGAGTGTAAACATCGGTGATAGTCTATAAACATGTAACTGTTGCATGTATACTTTGTCACATGTGCCTGTGGCTGTTAATGGAGAATATTTTGTGAGTGTTCATTTTGGGCTGTGTGTGTGTGTGTTGGCAGACGTTATATGAAGCACAAGAGAGACGACAGTGCTGAGAAACAGGATGAAGAGACAGTTGATGTGACTCCCATCATGATCTGTGTGTTTGTGCTCATGTGCTGCTCAATGCTGGTTCTCCTCTATTTCTTCTATGATCAGTTGGGTAAATACATGATTTTACTGTTAATTAAACTGTTGTGCTTCAACTGAATATGATGGTGTGATTTACTTCTCATTCTTTCACTTACAGTTTATATGACCATAGCAACGTTCTGTCTGGCGTCTGCTGTCGGTCTGTACAGCTGTCTCTGGCTATTTGTGCAGAGAATGCCCTTTGGGAAATGCAGGTTAGACGTGATTTACAAAGACACGATGAGAGTCTGATGCGCTGTTGAAAGAAATCATTTTGTTTTTGTCTGATTGTTAACAGGATTCCTGAGAATAACCTGCCGTACTTCCACAAGCGGCCGCAGGTGCGAATGCTGCTCCTCTCAGTCTTCTGTACAGGTGTCAGTGTGACCTGGGGAGTTTTCCGCAATGAAGACCAGTAAGCATAACTTCAACCAGTTCTGCATTATGGGTCTCGGCCTGTTTTCTTCTGATGTTCTGAAAATCTGATGTTTTCCAGGTGGGCGTGGCTGCTGCAGGATGTGTTAGGCATCGCATTCTGTCTCTACATGCTGAAGACAATCAGACTGCCCACTTTCAAGGTGATTTCATAGTGCTGCTGGATGTTCTGCCTCCTGCAGTGTGAGAGTTTAATGTCACTCCTATAATGTTGAAATGTTTCTCTTGTCTTTGTAGGCTTGCACAATGCTGCTGGCCGTTCTGTTTGTGTATGACATATTTTTTGTTTTTATAACACCACTCATAACGGAGGTATGAAGCTCTTTCGATTTTCTTTTAAATGCTAAAATGATTAACAGAACTTTAGAGTCAGCACTGAGACAGATGTGCTGTTGTGTGATAACTTGTCTTTGTGTGTTGAAAAGGGTCTGGTGGCGTCCGCCGGCCTTGATATATGAAGCACTTTAATGATTTATTTGATTGCAAACAGATCAGATCCAGCACTTTTATTCCTTTTCTTGTGTGTTTGTTTAGAGTGGTGAAAGCATCATGATGGAGGTGGCAACTGGCCCCTCAGATTCCTCCACACATGAGAAGGTGTTTTGATTTGAACCTGCTGTTTAGAGAGTGAGAGAAGTAAAGGCGTTTCTGTTATAAAATGTTGTGCTTTCAGTTACAGCTTGAGTCTTTCTTGCGCATTGTGTGTTTGCTAGCTGCCAATGGTGCTGAAGGTGCCCAGGTTAAACTGGTCTCCTCTAGTTCTGTGTGACAGACCCTTCTCTCTGCTGGGCTTTGGAGATATCCTGGTTCCAGGTATCATATCTCTCCTCGGGATGCATGATGAAGAAACATTCATTTTCCTTCTTTCTGCTTGTTCTTCATTTTATTGCTGAATTTGGAATATGATGTAATGACAACAATGGCTTCCTCTTTATCTTGTGTTTTCAGGTTTGCTTGTAGCGTATTGTCACAGATTTGACATTCTAATGCAAACATCTCGAATATACTTCCTTGCCTGCACTATTGGTAAGACATTGTCTTATATTTCAAATACATGTAATAAATGCACTGCCACACACTGTATACCAGTCCTGAGTTTTCATAGCACTTTCTGTACAGATTTCACAGAGTCACTGATCTGTAATCTGTTTTTCAGGCTATGGTATCGGTCTGCTCATCACATTTGTTGCTCTGGCACTGATGCAGATGGGTCAGCCTGCTCTCTTATACCTGGTGCCTTGCACACTCCTCGCCAGCCTCATGGTGGCACTGTGTCGCAAAGAGCTCCCTTCATTTTGGACAGGAAGTGGATTTGTGGTGAATACCAGTTTGATTTGAGTGCCTTCTTCAGTTGGGAAAGTTCTAGGGTTTTGTACAGTAACTAGAACTACAGTTGAGTAAACCACCCACGTTGTTTTTTTTTTGCTCTTATTTTGCTCTCATTTGTACTGTGTGTGTCTAATTGTCCATAACACTGACGTTGGTGGCTTTAGTTTGGAAAGAAGTATGATTTTAAATTAATAATCAGTGATCTGTGCATTAAGGAAAAAGGCTCATGGTTCATTTCCTTAGTTGACTCTTTGTGCTTCGATTATGATTCAGAAGTTTCTCACTGTGATTTTACCTTGCGTTTTATCAGCTCTTATATCTTTAGTCTTTTGTGAAGTCCTGCTGATTTGAATTCCAATGGTGTTACTACAGAGAGACAGTATAGTTCATAATAATTTGTAAATGTGTATATATACAATGAATCTAAAAGTCTGAGACCAGAGGATAATTTTGCTTTTTTAAATTCTGTTATTTCTATGAACAGGTCATATCAGCACAGAAAATTGAAAAGTGTAGTTTTTCAGTTAAACTAGATTGTGAATCATATTTTCAATGTGAACTCAGACTATTAAATATTTGTATATTGTATCATATGCAAAAATTTCTGATTTTTAGTGGGAATTTCTAGGGGTAATTTTTAAAATGATTCTTCTCTCATTTGTTTCCTTAGCCGCCTCCTATTGTCATTGAACAAATGAACTGCAGCCAAACACCAGCACATTCCACAGACAAACCCCCGTCCAATCCTGAGCAGCAGGACTCTGAAACGACCAGTCAGTGTGAAGACCCGCCTCCACCAGCCCAAGAGGAAGTTCCACATATTACAGATGCAGCCGCTACATAAAGACTAAAGGCTGCATGCATTTCATGCAAGTCAGTTACAGATCTGACTCTGTATGTATGTATGAACATCTCGCTTTGAGGAGAAAGAAAGTGGAAATCTGCACTGCTGTTTTAAGCCTTTGAATTTGTACAGTGTGTTTAAACCAAGATACAAGAACATGTTTTGATGTCTGCTGAGCTTCGTCCTGTGTGGCTTTCATTTAGAATGGATTGTATGAACAATGGATATCTATGAATTGCTTTTGTTGTGTTGGAAAAGATCTCAACTGTGTGTCATTTTGTTGTCTCTTGTGTATGTAAATCTCATGAAATAAAACTGTGCAGTTAGACACTTTCCAAGCAAATGAATAATCAGTAATGTGTTACTCTGGTTCTGTTTTTGTAAAAACAGCACTGATGTATCTTATAAACATGGTGCTAATAAGGACCAGATGAGCCAAAGGTATAAGGATATTGTTTCATTAGTTTTATCTTTGGTTCTGGGTGCCGTGATTGAAAAGTTCCTATATATTGCGCTATCCTGTATATTAAAGAGCATTACTGTTACATAACACCCCTGAATTTACAACTCAGCTATTGGGTTTGAAACTTTCACTTCAGTTTTATTGAAAGATCATGTTCACATGTTCAAAACACACAGTGTTTTGTTTTTACTGGACCACTGATATCATGTGGAATAGCCTGGAACTTCATATCCAGACACTGAGTGTATCAGTACTGCTGCTGTCTGCAAGTCCTCACGTCTCTCAGATCTTCACACACACTGAAGTTCTGTCTTTCTTTTTCTGTCTTTTCTTTTTCTTGTTCTTTTTTCTGAAGTTCAGCGCATCACCTGTCATAATTTTTTGTACATCACCTGTCATCATATTTTGTTGCTTTAGCGCATCACCTTAATAATACATAAAAAACATTCAAAAACCATTTATTTATACTTTCATCGTCATCAACCATAGCCAGTAAAATATACGAAAAAGAAACTGAAGAATCTGAAGAATTCTTTAAGACCTGAAAACAGTTTAACTACCTTCAGCTGTAAGTATGTGAACACCAGGAAAAATTAAGAAGAAAATGAAACAGATTGTCTAGTGAGAAATACTGAGCAGCAGGTAGAAAAAGCTTATACAGGCGTCTCCTGTAGACAGTCTGTAAGGTCACTTTTCATCATTTTTTTTCATGACCGACTGAAGTCACTCGTCTTTAAAATGCCGGAATCACTGCGGAGAATCCAAAGGCGATACACAAGAGAGAAGATATCCCCACACTGACTTCTGCTGATCAAGTGACAGCTCCTCTTTCCTGCCAGAGAAGCACAGCGAGAACCTGGAAACTCCAGACTGAGCTTTAAACTGTCCATTGCATATTAATAACCAATCATAAATTCAATATTTAATTCATGACATGATTATGTTAAATTCAATAAAATCATGACACGCATGGTACTGTTTAGTCTTTACAGTTGTTGTTTTTTTTTGCTGTGTATTTGCAGTAAAGCAGTGGTGAAAAGACACTCCAAACACACTCCAAATATATGAACTAAAGGCCAACAGAAAATATGTAGCTGCCAAGTATGAGGAAAATAGTAGAAACAGTCAATTATAGTGTTTCATAACTCAGATTCTTCTATTAAGTAAGTATTGAATATACATTTGGGTTTTTAAACTATAATTTTGGATTCAGCTTCAAACAAAATTAAGTCTTGAGCATCACATGCCCTGAAACAGAATTAAAAAAAGATATCAGCAGATAACAAGTGATTATTCTGATTATACTGTAAATTGTGGAGGAAAGAGACACATAAAACTACTTTAATGTTCAATAAATGTCAATTTAAGCATCAATAAATGTTTAATAAATAGTTTCTCATTAATTCATAATATTAACAGCTGGCTCACCATTCACATAAACTGTTTCTATCATTTATAGCACACTTCAGACACAACCTCTGAGGCAAACTCAAGATTTAGTTGACAGATTAGTTTCTAGTGAGAGTAATTATGCATGTACTAAACCTTTATCTCTGCTCCTTACGTGAGACGTTTGACACAGAATTTAGTTCGGTCACACAGATCAATGTAAAGGGAATGAAACAAATGACCCAAAATATGAATTAAACATTTACAGTGACTAAGACTGTAAATTCAAGATTTGTCTTGAATTTAGAAAGTAGTTTTAAAAAAAACATAAAATACCAGAAAAAGTGAAACACACACACAAATAAAAAACAGAAAAATAAAGTTACAGGCACCTAAAACCAAACAAGAACTCGAGCTTGAGTTTTCCAAGATCAAGACTGTGATTGTGAATACAGGTAAGGTTTAATCAGGAAAAGCATTCCTGATCAAAAATATGATCTAAATAATGTTGGGGTCTTACATTACAGTAACATGGGCAATGAAATCTCACATTTTGAGCTTCATAATAATCGACAGTGTTGAATGAGCTGCTAAACAAACACTGAATGTACCAGCAGGTGTCAGCATACAACATCACTCCGAGCAATACAATATAACAAACATCTTTCTTCACCATAACACTGAATTAATAACTAACATTCACATCTTCTGCTTCACAGATGATTGATGTATCCAAAATACATTTCATATATACATTTATTTATTATATGGACATACAAACATATATTTCAAATGAATGAATTCATGTTTACTTTTTTATAAACTTTCCAATAAACGATGTTATAAAAAAGACTTCTGTCATGTTTTGCTTGTGAAACTCACAGGAAATGATGAATGTTAAAGTCTGAAACATGCAGATCTCTTCATGTGAGATTAGTAATGCCGTGTGTGTTGATTTCAGTGCTTTTGATCATGTTTCAGTTAAAATCTCTCTGGTTTTAGATGAAGTTTCGGTATTACTGTTTGTGCTCCACCCTGTTTTCTCTCTGTTTCCGTGTAACAGAAACGCTCAGACAGTGATGGGAGGGTCGGATCATTCCTTTGAGTCTCTTCACATCTGCTGTCCAGCAAGACAAAACTATAATGCAATGAGAAGCAGAGCAGATGAATTCATCGTGTGTCAGAATCGATACACAACCGCTTTCTCTATCGTCTGTCTCTTTTCCTCTGTGATACACAGAGTGGGAGCGGAAGATCATTTCACCTCATTGGGTCTGTCTCGGGTGGAGGATATCCGTCCAGATCTCCGGATCGAGCTGTGAGAAACGCCGCCGCGGGACCGCGCCTGCCGCTTCAGCGAGCTAACGGGACGCCGGTGAGACAGCGGGACGGTGACGTACGTTCATCAGCTGGCGATCCTGCTGATACAGTAACGCCGGTATTAATATACAAGCAGCTTTACTTTGTTATTCCAGTGCAGGAGTGTTAATGAAAAGTGTGCCACAGTACTAATTAATACATGAGATCACATCAAATGTAAAGTAAACTGGATTTGTTGTGTTTGCTTTGTGAGAAACTGAAACGCGTTTATAGTTACCTTTCTCTTCTTCCTGTTTCGCTGCTGCCGATTCAATTGAGAAATTGAGTTACTTATGGCAGGACTCTGAACTGCAGCTCTGTGTCCATCTCTAGAGCTCACGTCTTGTTCTGTTGAATCTTATATTTTTATCTGTTGGGTCCATTTCAAGTTCTGTTTTTCTCAGACAAATGAAGATAAAGCATTCAATGATTAATGCTTTGCAGTGAAGCACATATTTCAGGTCATGTTATAAAGCCATGAGTGGATGAGTTTCCTTTCACTGATAGTGTCACATTTCCTTAAGAACTAGTTCTGAAAGAGAGTGAAATAAATGCTGAGCAAGAACAAGGGACGGGTGAGTGGGGTTAGGACAGAAACTGGGGAATACAGTGTGAAAAAACACCAAGCCCATCCCACTCCTGCCGTCTGATGGAATTCTGAACATCCGCAATACATCAGCGAGTTGGAAAATGAGTGTAAGAGAGGCAGGAAGAAATGAGGACTCAGCTATGATATTCCCGCCTGCGTTTAAAATACAAACCTGTGAGGTGGAAGGAGAACCCTCTGCTGTCTTTTCACATGTGGTTCTGAATGCATCTGCCTGTGTCTCTGTTGCTCTCTCACTCATTTGTTGTATTTTTACCCTCTTTCTTCCTATATTCTCTCGTACTCTTCTTCATATGAGGGATTTGTAAACGTGCATGCCTTCACTGTTTTCTATATGCCTCAGTGTCTGAATAGTTTGAATATATTATGGACAGCCTCACCAGAAAACTCACTAGTCTGGAATCTGCATTAACACTCAGAGATGTTTTCTTTCGTTAACCATTGTGGGGAATTCTGAAATTTTAACCCATGTGACAGCATGAAGCTTCAGTATCATCACAGATTTTTGTCCTCTCACACAAGTTTTGCCTTTATCAGTAGAGATTAAAGCTACCTGAGATTGAGTGAGATACCTGAGATTGATTCACTTTCTTTTTTGCTCCTAGATAACCAAGGAAGCCAGGAAGTAAAAGAGGACTCAGCTGTAAACAGTGCTACAGTAACTCATAGCTGACACTAACTCTCCAGTAAATCATCTGTTTGTCAAGCAAAATCTTTGTCCATCATGCCAGTGGTGTTGCGTTCCTCTCCATTCCTGTGGACCCGTGTGGCTGCCATGGTTTTCGCCTGTGTCGCGTTCAGCGTGGCTCTGTACGGAGCAGATCTATCTCATGGCACGGGCGACTGGTGTGTGTTCTGCTGGAGTTTTAGTTTTGTTGGGACTCTTCTGATAGTCTTAGTAGAAATGTTTGGGCTGCAGGCCCGAGCTCCTGTTTCCTGGAGGAACTTTCCCATCACGTTCGCCTGCTATGCCTCTCTGCTCTGTCTGTCTGCGTCAATCATATTCCCTCTTTACTTTCTCAAAGGCTATGTGGGTCATAACGAGATGATTGACTGCCGTATTGTATCCACTGTCTTCTCCTGCCTGGCCACCATTGCGTACCTGAGTGAAGTGAGTGTCAGCAAAGCTCAGCCGGGAGAGGTGGCTGGCTACATGGCCACAGCACCAGGACTTTTAAAGGTGTGTGAAACCTTTGTTGCCTGCATCATATTTGTTTTCATCAGCGAACCTGTATCTTACAACCAGAATGGGGCGACTAAGTGGTGCCTGGCTGTCTATTGCATCTGCTTCATATTGTCAGCAGCCATCATTGTGATGTGTGTCGGAGAGTGCACAGGTCTTCTGCCCTGTTCCTTCGCTCGCTTCCTGTCCTCCTACGCCCTGCTGGCTGTGGGCATGTATCTGTCTGCCACCATCATCTGGCCCATATATAAGTTTGATGAACAGCATAGAGGTCAAAGCCACAGACCCAATATCTGTGGCTCCATCATCGGTCTGTGTCCGTGGGACAAGCTGGTGGCCATCTCAGTGCTCAGTGCTCTTAACTTCGTTCTCTATCTGGTTGATCTCATGTACTCAGCCAGGCTGGTGTTTGTTACTGTCTAATGAGTTAGCAGGAATGAGGACAGTACAGAAATAAATGGCAGAAAGAGGGAAGTGGGGCATGATGCTGAAATGTGTGGTCTTGGACTATATTCAGTGTTTTTAACTATACTGTTTATTTAGCAATCGTGTACAGGAAGCAAATTAAGTTTAACACTTAAAGCCTGATTGAGTGCAAGACAAGAAACGATTCTTTCTTTTTATCTCAGACAAAAGTTTAGACACACCACATCACTTATTGCTGTATTTTTCAATTTTACATACATATTATTTTTTGTACAATACCTAAAAATTTCCTATGACATTAACTAATATAACCTACAACTAATACATATACTAAAATAAACAAACAAATAACATAAAGAGAAAAGTATGTTTTATGTTTATGTTGTATTGTGTAGTGACCAATAAATATGAAACAAATCAACAGCAGTCGTGATTTGAGTCATTACAACTCAGTATGTTCTGCTCATGTACTCAGTTTCATGAGGAACCTTATGAGATACTTTTAACAGTATTGACACCTGTTAGCATTAAAACATTTAAAACATTAAAATGTTTTATTTATATTTTTGTCTTCAAAACTAGTTTCAGACATTATATGTAAGCTGTAAATCAAAAGGTTAGTAAGATGAAGAGAAAAAAATTCATTCATGTGTCCAAACTTTTGACTGATTGTTCATTTGTTTCATGTGCTTCATTTTATTCATTTACAGTTTTCTTGAGAATGATTGTTGGTTTAATTTGAACGCTGCTTTACATGAAGAATCCTTGTATTACTCATGGTTAACTTAGTACACTTAAACTATAACTTTGTGATATTGTATAATGTCAAATCACCACAGTAACTATTTGCTTGAACTGAACGGTTTGTCATCAGTTTTTGAAATGTAAATTTCATGACATAAGACACATTAAAGATACATATAGAAGAGAATATAAATGTATATTTGAACATATCATGTAAACATTTAAGTCACCCTATGGCATTGACCAGCAGTCTGAATATATTATTATTCATATATACATATTGTATTGGATGCATATTTTACGATGTTGGGCTATGTGTGCAGCATGTTATTGGATTTGTTTTGTGTCAAATCTTTGCTGTTTGTTGGTAGGCCAGCAGACAGTGTCAGTTACACAAACACTCATGGTGACAGATGAATGAGATGTTGATTACTGTGTTGAGTCTCTTTATGTGACTGTCACAGACTGTTATAGTCCTTTACGCTTGAACAAGAGTGTTTCCATTGTGTTATCAAAGTATGTGTAGTGATGTACCTGCGGTCTCCTCATCCTTTTGTGTTTACACACACAGCGTTGTGCAAATGTGTAATCTACATCTGAATAAAGGCAGTGAAAAGGAAACCAGTGTGTATCGGTGGTGTGCCCTCATGTACATTGTTTATAGGTGGATCAGACATGCCACTGATTCTCATTGTTTGTTTAAAGTTGTGCCTGTGTGAGGAGAAAGAGAACATCTGTAAGGTCCGCCAACAGGTCCAACGACGGTAGCCAATGGCGCGGCAGAGGTCATGACCATTACTTCAGATATAAGCCGACCAATACTTTCTCTAATATTATTTTGGTATAGTCATGCCATGGTTCCCCATGTACACTTAACTAGAATAACATTACATTACAACTACATGGTTCCCCATGTACACTTAACTAGAATAACATTACATTACAACAGAGGTAAGGCTCACACTATTTAGGTTGGTCGGTCAACATCTTGTACCTAAACGGAAATTCCCTTTTTAGCCTTCACAGTCTAAGTACACTTAAACTAATGCCAAATGTTAGGCGGAACTCAAAGATCTAGCTGGTGTGCCCCAATGCTCCACTCAAAGCTAGATCTTAGTCCGTTACTAACCTGACGCAGATTTATGGTAACAATGGATACAACGTGATCTACTTCAGTCAATAATTTAGAGTAAGTCAGAATGAATAAAAATGTAACAATTTATTAACCAGGTAAAAGAACAATAATTCAAAATCTAATTCAGAAAGTAAAACATCAATCAATCAAATACATCATAAATATTTCAGAGATTAGAATATTTACCTGGCAATGAAAGGACTACAGACGGCAATCGTGCGGGAGATCTGTGTACAGATTCCCTGAATTTCCTGCCACCATCCCTTAAATACTCATTCTTTATTATCAACATTTGGGCATCTCACACTAGGGGTTGCAACCTGTGGTGAAAGTTCTTCTTTGATTTCTGCGAGAAGATGCATTTCATTTGCATACAGGAGGTAATTTGTGTGAGAGACCTGGGTGGAGTTTTTCTCCAGTTGCATACAGATTCTAGCTCAATTTATATATCTTAATTGTGGATTTTCCTACATTAAAAGGAATGAGACTCTTTTACCATACGCACTGAGACCTTTAAAATGTTACTAAACATGAATGGTTATGTTCACATCTACAATAGTTGAAATGGATGGTTTTAGGTGAGCTTTTTGCATCTTTGCTTTGGGATGCGAGAAGGGGGAGAGAAAGAGGGTGAGGGAGCAAGGAGATGTTGAGAAGGTATTCAGATGTTGATTCTCGTGGGGGTTCGGTCTTTCTCTCGGGAAATGGTTTTCTCTGGGCTCAGTCATTTTGGCACCAGTCTTACAACTCCCTCTGTCTCTGGTCTCATGATTCACCTTCACAGTTCAGTTATACTGGATCATGGTACAGTTGTGTGGCAGTTATCACACACGTCTGCATACTGAGCAGTGGGGCTATGTAAACAAACGGTGTGATGTTGAACATACAGACACATATAGAAACTGGGTTTGCTGTAGTAAATGAGGTTCTGACACGGTCTGTCCTCCCTGACCCTGAAAACTGTCATTTCTCAGAGGTTGTGAGACTTCTCATTGAAGTCATTCAAAAGGTTTCTTTTAAAAACAAACGGCATGACTGTTGAAATACAATGATAGACGTACACAATTAATGTGGATATTTTTATTTGTGTATGCAAAAGTCTCTGGCTTTTTACTGCAGATTTTGGAATTCTGGTAAACCTGCACACAGTGTCTGATAATGGAATGTCGTTTGGAAGTCTAGAGGAGACAAGTGAGATTGCTGGGTTTATTTCTCAGAAGAGTCTGAGAGGTGTCTCCATATATATACCATTCATTTAATCTTATCACTAAAAGACATAATTAAGATATCAAAGAAATGACTTGTTTCCATGCATGAAGAACACACACACACACACACACAGATTCATTTCTCCATTTCTCATTTAAACAGGAAGAAATGAAAGCTGAGGCCCTGGCTCTTTCAACTCTGTTTCCCAGTTACAGAGTCTTAATCATTTCACTGCTACAAGTAAAAAGCACAAATGGAGAATCTCCTGGACAAGTTTTGCTGTCCAATCTGCCTGGATTTGCTGAAAGATCTTGTGGCAATTCCATGTGGACACAGCTTCAGTATGGACTGTTTTACTGACCGCTGTCACAGAGATCATCATTTGAAACCCTTCAGCTGTCCTCAGTGCAGACAGACTTTTAGCCCAGACCTGTTCCTGAACAGAAAGGCCATACTGTCAGAGATGGAGGAGACGCTGACTAAACTGAACTTCCAGCAGACTCGATTTCACTGCAACTACATACCATAAGATGTGAAGTCTTGTTTGGTATGATCAAAATCACCTTACATGAGCTTACAGGAGATTTGTCCTCTCCATGACAAATATTTGGAGATGTATTGTAGAACTGATCAACAGTGTGTTTGTCATGAAATCGTTTCAGCAGCCTCTGAGAGTACAAAGAAACAAGTAGAGAAAACAAAACCTTACTAGTCTTTTTGTATGAGTTTATTATTGCATAACAGAACTTTTTCCTGTTTCTAAATACAAGATGTGTAAGAAAAATTCAATTCAACTTTATCTGTATAGCGCTTTTACATGTGGCATTGTCTCAAAGCTGCTTTACAGGGAGGAAAAAGAATAAAAAACTAGGAAATATATACAATGATACACAGTAACAACGATATGTCAATATCTAAGTGTCAATGTCAAATGACAGTCTATAGAGTTTGTTAACTCATCTGAGAATTATTCAGCAATCATAATTTTGCACCGAGTCAGTGCACATTTTCCTGTACAAAATGTTTTGAGTCTGAAGCCTTCAAGTTTCATTAAAGCTGCAAAAGTCTGTAACTTTTGCTTCTCTATCACAATCTCTGTTTGAAACATAAAACTGCAGGTTTTTTTATGCATGTTAAAGACAAATGAAGGCAAACATTTCCTGGGTAATCAGACTTGACAGCTCAAATTATAAATCATTATTATAAACTTAATATTGTGAATCAGGGTAAGATGTTGAACACTACTCTCTAGTGTAGAAAATAGGCGTTATGAATTATAAAAACCTTTTGAAATAGGATCTTACGTGTTCGTATGTGTCATGTTAGATATAATCAGAGTTTAGGGTTTATCTGCTGTTTTCAGCTATACGTTCAGACTCTCTCTCTCTCTCTTATATATATATATGTATATATATATATGTATATATATATGTGTGTGTATGTGTACAACACTGCCATCATGTGGCCAACAAAGGTAGCTGACATGCTGATCCTACACAGCCGCCAATGACGTCACGACGTACACAAACGCGACTCTGACTGTAAACGTCCTGCAGCTCTCATGCTCCCGTTGTAGGCAGGGCTGGGAATGTCATTTTGAGTCATTAATGCTAACACAGATGGGAACACCAGCATGGGAATAAGACTTTCCTACATACCAATGTGATGCCATCTGTGAAACAAATAGTCATTCACAAAGGAACAGTAATGGCACTTTATGGTTTTCATAATTAGCCAGTTTACCCTGTTAAATTACATAATATACATTCCAGGTGATGCTCCAGTACAGTATGGTTTATACCGTAGACCCATATTTAACCAATATACATTTACTCTTTAGCTATGAACAGTCTCTAGAGTCATTTTATTTGCCTTGATTGTAAATCATTAACTGCTACATTGTGGTTACATATGAGACTAGATTTGTACTGAAACTGCTCACATGTAAATAATGAAATACACACTGCAGTTCATCAGCTACTACACTGTACATGATTTACTTGATCTGGACTTAAACTTTCACTACAGATGCTCTCAGGTACTTCAGGTCTGATGAATTGAGGTTCCAGTCTCGAATGCAACAAGACAGCTGAACAAAAATGAATCCTTTATTGTAGCAGCTGATAAATCATTACTCTAGTGCATTACACTACACACTTCACATTTACACTGCATGCTTCTACAGCTGTACAACAGCAAGCCAACATGTTTTACAGCATTACAAGACTAGAACTAAACAGCAGAACATTTAGACTAAAGCTTTCAGCATTTCTGAAGATTTCTGTTTTCTGTCATTTCTGACATAATACCTAAAAAACAAAAAGCATTACACATGTGAGACAAACTTTAAAGCAAAGCTTCTTCAGGAAGGTGTATTAGACAGCACACAACAGAAGGTCACTTGCCTTTATTCAACACCTTCACAGCGAGACTCCTGCAGAAGATAAAGATGTTAAAACGGAGCATGCAGCTGATCAGGTGAAACACGGACTAACATGCAACTTTTAATGCTGTAACTTTCAGGAAACGCAAGTTTAACTCACCTTTTTAGTTTCTGTACAAAATGGCCTGCAGACACCTGCAAAGAGAAAAACACGGCACACATGAAGCGAACTCGGAGCAGAAGTGCGCATGCGCCGCGCCCCGCGGCCGTGTACCCGGTCAGTGCAGTAGGGCTGTAATCATCAGCTTCAGCTGAAACACGGACTGCACGAATCATCATTCCGGGTTGAGATGCGGACAGACTGAACGGGCAGACTGAACGGACAGACTGAACGGGCAGACTGAACGGGCAGACTGAACGGGCAGACTGAACGGCAGACTGAACGGGCAGACTGAACGGGCAGACTGAACGGACAGACTGAACGGACAGATTGAACGGGCAGACTGAACGGGCAGACTGAGCGGGCAGACTGAACGGGCAGACTGAACGGGCAGACTGAACGGGCAGACTGAGCGGACAGACTGAACGGACAGACTGAGCGGGCAGACTGAGCGGGCAGACTGAACGGGCAGACTGAACGGGCAGACTGAACGGGCTTCCCGTCCGCAACCCTCGACCTCTGGACACTAAACCTGCGACGCACCTGCTGCCGCCTCGACGAGCAGCGCAACTCCATGAAAAGCTCAATGAAACCGTCACGATTGCTCAAACGTAAACGACAGACGTGATAAACTTACCGGTAGTGGAGTCCGCCGTTTCCGCATCGTTCTCTGCTCTTGTGCAGCTGAATCTCTTTTACATCTAAATGATCAAAAACACAAGCAGCCTTTTCCTACCTCGCACAGTGCATTACTCTTGTCATAAAGGTATTGCTCGTCTGGTTTATAATAAGGTGTGAGACCTGCTCTCTGCTAACCAGCACAACTCGACCTCCGCAGGAAAGGCGGACGAAGCGACGCGACGCCCTATTTATCGCCTAATCACCACGTGTTTCTTCAGAAAAACGCTTCCGGTTGCGACCATTTCCCCGTGAACCGATCAGAGGACTGATCCAACTCTATCAGTATATAATACAACGCTTTTAAATGTACTTTTCAGTTGTATAAATTGTCGGTATGCATAACAGTTATGTATGTGATGCACTTCTTGTGGGTATAATTAATTATATATAGTATAATTAATTTACTATTAATTAATAGTATTATAGTATATTACAAAATACATTATACTATACAGTAATTCTTGCAATAAGGAGTGTGCAGAGTAGGAAGATTAATCTCATATTTTAGATGTCTCATATCAAAGCATTTTGACTGTTGCTTTAACTCTTCAATGAAACAATGCAGATGGAGCTGTTTTCAGATCAGGGAAGGTAACGTGAAGGAAGTCTTCCCTCACCAATATGGCGGACATTGTGCGCCGTGTGGTTTCGATCACGTGACAATTACACGAAACTGTTCGCTGTTTAACCTTCGTAGACAAATTTGTGCGTGTGCTGGATATAGTCAGACGACAAGAGCGCGATCTCTATATTACAGACAATGAGAGTTGTTATAGGTACATCATCATGTCCTGTTATATTTCTGCTGCATGGCAGTGCCTCGTATTTTGTTTACTAGAGTGTACTTGCTTATAGGGTTGGAAACGGACATTTTCTGCAGTAAAATGCAGTCGATTTGCACATGCGTGTGATGTTACTTCGCGAGTTTGAGCTCATTCAGTATTGAATACGAGGTTAAATAAGAATTGGGTTTTATAAGCGCTGCAGAGGATGCGCATGCGCATTAACCCGTGAGACCGGTGTCTGCCAGTATATCCAGGATTAAAAATGTCTGCGTTCACAGGCTCGCATCGGCGGTTCCGCATACGCGTTTAATGTCTCCAGCATTCAAGTCAAAGTCTTTTCTCCCGTGTCTCATCAGGTGGAGGTTCGGGGTTTGTCGGTCGAGAGCTGACCCGTTTGTTGAAAAGCCAGGGTCATGAAATAACCCTCATCTCCAGACAGGCTGGCCCGGGGAGGATAACATGGGTATGATGCGCCCGCGCTGACGCTCACTTGTTATAACGCGCTGATGTGGGTGAAGTAACGCTCACAGTGTTTTACTGCAGACAGATGTGGAGGCAGGAGGACTTCCACCATGTGAAGGTGCTGTGAATCTGGCAGGGGAGAATATAATGAACCCCTTGCGACGGTGAGAAAATGCATTGTCTTGGTTCAGATTGTAATTAAATGTCAGTTTCAGTAATCCTTTATGTCACTGATCTCCCTTCAATGTTATTCATTTTGTCTTTTGCATACTAGGTGGAATGAGAGCTATAAGAAGGATCTGTTCTCCAGTCGAGTAGATACCACCAGAATGCTTGCCCAGGCTATTGGTGCCTCACCTACCCCACCTCATTCATGGGTGCTGGTCACAGGTGTAGGTAATTAAACAATGTTGTTTATAGCGACACAAAATTATAGACTAATTATATTATAGACTCATTTTTCACATTTATGAATGAATACCAATCTGCAGATTTTCATTGTCCTCAGCGTGTTATAAACCTAGTCTTCAAACCCATTACACTGAGGAGAGTGACTGGACACCATTTGACTTCCTGTCCCGTCTGGTACAGGAGTGGGAGGGGGCAGGGCAGCTTCCTGACAACAGTGCTAAAAAAACAAGACAAGTGATAATCAGACCAGGTGTTACGTGCAATATATCCACAATAATTACACATGAAAGCTCATTTAACAGAGTCAATTGAATGCACTGTCAATTGAATTGAAGCTGTATAAAGAGGCTGCTCTGTTTATCAGTGCTGTCTGTATTGTAATAGTGTATTTATCCCATTCACTCAGGTGCTGTGTTAGGGCATGACGGTGGTGCCATGAAACAGATGATGATCCCATTCTGGCTTGGCCTCGGAGGGCCTCTTGGCTCAGGGCGGCAGCCCTTTCCCTGGATTCATGTGTCAGACCTGGCTGGAATAATTGCTCATGCGCTGAAGCCCCATAAAGAACCTCTATCCACAAAGCCAGAGATATTTAATGGGGTTGCACCTGCAATAAACACCAATTTTGAATTCACTAAGGAGTTGGGCAGGACTTTAAACAGGCCCACTATCTTTCCTGTGCCTGGCTTTATCTTAGATGTGTTACTGGGTTCAGAAAGAGCTGTGATCCTCACACAAGGACAGAAAGTGGAACCCAAAAGAACTCTAGAATCAGGCTTTGAGTTCAGATACCCAGATCTTACCTCTGCTCTAAAGGAAATCATTGGAGATTAGTGTTCCATCATATCACAGCTCAATAAGACAGGGGAAAGACATGGGGATTTGGGAATCTTTTCACATTAGTGCAGTATATTTACATAATTGTATATTTTAAGACTAGGCTTATTTACTTGTATAATAAAGAAAATGTGTAAAATGTGTTGTGTTAAATAATTAGATTGTGTTCTCCACTCTGCATTGACTTTACAAGGGAGGAATTAATTATGTCTTTTCTGTGAACAACAAACGTTTACAAATAACTATTAACTTTAACATTTATCTTACAAAAAGATATTGAGTCTTCATATCAATCATGTAATCATATAAAGAAGCATCTTTATATGAATGCTGGACCTGAGGTTTTTTTTTGAAAGTGTGTAAACTCCAGCACAACTTTAATTTGGATCTGATGTGTAAAGCAGTCAGATTACACATCTGCATTACATTTGGATCTGATGTGTAATCCTGATCAATCCAGTAAAATTGGATTGATTTCAAAAAGATAGTTTCTCCTTAAGGGAAACGAAACAATTTTGTATGACTTTATTATGAATTATGTATGTATTATTATAATACGGTTAGGTTTAATTTAATTTGATATTAACAGGAGATGACTATCGTTGTTTGATCAATTTGGAATTGAGTGCACAAAATACAGATCAACAATTAAACTGATCAGAGGATAATGTCAGCAAAACTCACTGCACCACAAAACTGGATTTAATACACGTAACTCACTATAATAATTACAATTATAGTAATAGTTAAATAATAAGTATGATACTCTCCCTCCGTTCTTTTATATGATATGAGAAAGTGACATATTTGTCAGATATGGCAGCTCACACCTGAAGTGTGACCTCTGCATTTACCATCACTGGTGAGGAGTGAACACACACACACGATCAGGGCACTTCAGCTGGAGCTGGAATCGAACCAGCAACTTCCCGACTCACTCACCAGTAAGCCACAACTGCCCCGTTGCGCTGATCGCGGAATGATCACGTGCTCGTCGGTCAAACAAGCCCGTCCGGAAACACGTGGCGCAACATTCGTTCCGCGCGTTACTTTGGCGCCATTTAACACGAAGCGAGCTGAAGTCTCTGGTTAGTTTGCATTACAGTGTTAATTATCGCCATTGATATTGCGTTTACTGTACGAGAGAAATGCCTTAACGTATAGAAATGCGTTAACGTATAGTGTCGTCTGCTTTCATTTCTGAGGGTCATTCACATGAGGAAGTGTTTGCAGTCGGGTGGCTGTGCACGATCATTAACGTCCATTAAGTCGAGCAGGTTCTGTAAGCGCCACTAACATCAGCTCATCCCGCATCTAAAGGTTAAAGAATGAGACGAACCAGGAGCTGTTCGGGAAGTGGATCAGGTAAAGGCAGTAAACGGGCCACAGCAGTAGTTATAGTTTGTGAGACACGCACTGAAATGACTGCACTAAACTGATCAAGACTGCAATCCCATGCTTCAGACAGAGGTGGCGATAGAGAGGCTCGTTTCGGACTGCAGCTTTCACTTGGTTCTTCTCTTTCAGTTTGGCAGTGGAAAGGAGACAGTGGAGAGTGGGAGCCGTACTGTCCTGAGGTCTGTGCCCAGTTGGATACAGCGATGCAGGCTGGTGAAAAGTCAGTGTCACTGCAGCTTGGACGCGGTTATGAAGTGGATCTTGTGAAAATGGTTCAGATTAACAATGTCACCAAGTATAAGAGAAAAATACGTCTCCACAAAGTCAAGTGTGGTAAGCTAGTGCTTCTGTATCTTAAGATATTTTTCATTATGATGTGTCTGTATCCTGCCTAACACCAGCTGATTCGTTATGTTGCAGAAGTGAAGGATGAGGATGTTTTGAATGCTAATAATGGAGGCAAAGGTGTCAATAAAATTAAAGTAGAGAAAGAGGAGGAAGAAGAGCAGCCAGCTTCAAAGAAGAGATGCAAGGAGGGGAGGAGTGAGAAGACGAACAGAGCCACGGCCATTGTTAAAGAGGAAAGTGAAGGTGCTGCGTCTTGATCCACAGAAGGGGTCGTCAGTTTCCCACAGAGCTGTGGATGACACCTGTCTTTCTCGAAGTTCTGCATTCATTCTGTCCCTTTCTGTTTGTTTATTCGTATTTTAAATAACTGTATGTTTCCTGCAACAGTAAGTGTGTAGTTCTGCCAGCTCACTTTAACACATTTTAACATGTTTAAATTTAGTCCACAGATGTTTCCTAAAATGTAGTTGAACTTCCCTCACTTAGTCTCCCCCCTGCTCCCCCTCCCATCATCTACTGGTCTGTACTGTACAATAATATGTATAGATATCAGCTCCCTTCTGACTGTACATTTCCTGTGTTTTTAATCAGAGGTTGTGAAGACAGTCGTAATGAAGGGAAAAGCACCAGTTGACCCAGAATGCAAAGCTAAAATTGGAAAGGTATCACTGACCACAGTCCAGTCTGATAGATCTACACTGAAGACTCGTCCTGTCCACACACACGTGATTCGCTTTATGTTTCTGATGAGCTTTTCTCTGTTCATCATTTCCAGGCACATGTCTACAGTGAAGGGACTGATGTGTATGACATCATGCTGAATCAGGTGAAAATGAAGAAAAATATCAAAACAAATGTTTACAATAAATGACAACGTGATTTCATTTGCTTTTGTGTTTCAGACTAATCTGCAATTCAACAATAATAAATATTACCTGATTCAGCTCCTCCAGGATGACAGCGCGAAGCTTTACAGTGTGTGGATGAGGTGGGGGCGAGGTAACGCACAATGGTGACACTGTTTTTTAAATGATTTAAGACCATCTGCAACGTGTTCATCATTCAGGCTGATTTTGTCTTTTCAGTGGGTAAAGTAGGACAGAACAGCTTGCTGAGCTGTGGAGGAAATTTAGTTCAGGCCAAAGATGTCTTCAAAAAAAAGTATGATCTGGCACCTGTATTTTAATCTGTTGATTCATGTATAATTGATCCATGAAGATTGTAATGTTAATAGCTGTGTACATATTTAAAGCATAACAAAAAGATGTGCTATTAACATGCAGATTCTTTGACAAGACCAAGAATGAGTGGGAACACCGAGCACATTTCCAGAAAGTTGTGGGAAAGTATGACATGGTGTTTGTAGACTACAGCACTGAGGACAAAGTAAGAAGATGCTGTTTTGTTTTACTTCCAGTACCGCATGTTCTGTTGTTTTACAGAATCGCCTTTGTTTCATTCTTATCTTTTCTTCTCAGATGGAGGAGAGTGTATCTGCTCCCCTCTCACAGAAACCCTGTCAGTTAAACAGAAAGGTTCAGTCTCTGCTGGAGATGATATGTGACCTGAAAGCCATGGAAGAGTGTGTGCTGGAGATGAAGTTTGACACAAAAAAAGCTCCACTCGGTGATTGTTTTCCAAAACACAAGAATGCAGTACATTCTCTTCAATGAGTGTTGAAACCAAACAATGAAGCTTCTTATCAAAGTAAAAGCTAGAATGAAAATGAATGAAATGCCAATACTGTGTAAAACAATTCATATTAAAAGCATTTATTTATCCTGAAGGAAAACTAACAGCAGAGCAAATTCGAGCTGGTTATGCCTCTCTGAAGAAGATTGAGGAGTGTCTGAAGAGAAAAGGCAGCAATAAAGATCTGCTGGACGCGTGCAACCAGTTTTACACGCGGATCCCGCATGATTTTGGGTAAAATAGAGATTCTTCTGTGATTAAGCATATAATCAGTGTGATTACCTCTGTTCTTTCTTGAGTTGTTTTTGCTGTTGTGATCAGCTGATGTTGGTTGTAGTTTGCGGACGCCCCCCATCATACGCACAGAGGAGGAGCTAAAAGAAAAGATTGCTTTATTGGAAGCTTTGAGTGACATTCAGATAGCAGTGAAGATGGTTCAGTCCAGCTCTCAGACCGACGAGCATCCGTTAGACAGACAGTATCACTCTCTGAAGTGTCAGATGACACCACTGGATTCTGACAGCAGCGAATATAAGGTCCATCTTGGAAGTATACCACACACTCTTAAGTGCTTTTGTTTTTTTTTTCACAATCGTCTCTGTTTAAACCATGTTTCTGTCTCATTTGTTGTGCGCACAATCACACTTCCTGTCTGTGTGAAGGTTATAGAGAAATATCTCCAGTCCACTCATGCACCGACCCACACTGACTATACAATGACCATCCTGGACATCTTTACTGTGGAAAGAGAGGGTGAGAGAGACAGCTTTCACTCTCAGCTGGACAACAGGTACCAAACCAGCTTCATCTCTCGAGTGTTTAACTTCAGATGTCAATGATCGCCCATTGCAGATGTAATGTTTTTTCCTGTGTAAATTCTAGGATGCTCTTGTGGCACGGCTCTCGTCTGTCTAACTGGGTGGGGATTCTGAGTCAGGGGCTGCGAGTGGCCCCACCAGAAGCTCCTGTGACTGGATATATGGTGAGATTATAACTGTATCCTGTCTGCACCTGCATTTATTAATTATATTAATTATATATAATTATTGTATTGTGTTTTATTTTATCTTTACCTGGCTGAGCAAAAATCTTTATTGTGGATAAACTCAACATTTAATCAGACTTACAGCTGATTGGTGTGTTAATAAGCAATGCGGCTTCAGTGCTTTCGTTTGTAAACAGACTCAAACCGATGTGTCATTGTTGCATTCAGTGTAGACAGAATGAAACCAGGTACAAAACTGTGACAAGACCTGAGCAGTCCATGTGTCAGAACTTCATCACTGGATCTTCTGTCTTTCTGTAGTTTGGTAAAGGGATCTACTTCGCAGACATGTCATCAAAAAGTGCCAATTACTGCTTTGCCAATCAGAAGAACAACCAGGGAATTCTGCTGTTGACTGAGGTCAGTTTCTCTACTGCAGTCAAATTTGTCTTCTTGAAAAGATCTTCGTTCCACAGACATCAGTTCTTCTTGTCTCTGTGCAGGTGGCTCTTGGGGAGAGTAATGAACTTTTGGATGCTAATTATAATGCTGACAAACTGCCGTCTGGAAGACACAGCACAAAGGGCCTGGGACAGACTGCACCGGACCCAAACAACTATGTTTCCCTGTGGGTCTTTTGATGGATTCGATCATTGAATGCTGTAGCAGAGATTTGTGAACTCTCCTCTAATCTTCTGTTTGTGTTTCACAGGGACGGTGTGACGGTGCCCATGGGGCCATGTGTAAAGACAGGAGTGGGACAGAGAGGCGGTTACTCCCTCCTTTATAATGAGTACATTGTTTATAACCCCGCCCAGACACGGATGAAATATCTGCTCCGAGTTCAGTTCAATTTCTCCTCACTGTGGTGAAAATATATATACATATATCTCGTACACAGCCTGAGGTGAAGGAACTGCCTTTAAATGAAGAATTACATGTTGTTCTAATAGCAGTTTAAGCTAAAAACAATACGAGTTGTACTAAAACATCAATATTTTAATCAAAATAAAATGTAATGTTACACATTATACAACAGAATGTAGATGTCTTATACAAGCATATGTAACAGAATTCATTTTAAGCATAAATATCAGCAGTACAGCAACATTAAGAAATAAATGTTACATAAATTAATTTTATCCTCATATTTGGTGTGTTTATCGTTGTAGATAAAAACCTTTACTTAATCTTTTTGAAAGCCTTTAATGTGTGATAATGAGCGTCATTCATGACACAAAAGTGCATGACAAAAAATCTTTTGCAAAACATTCTCATGTAAATTTACAGTCAAGAAGTTTATATAGAAAAGATTTTACAAGCTGTTCTCACCCGATTTGTTCTGCTGGTGTTTCACAAATAAGGCCAAAATACGTGCATGAATTTATGGGTTTAATATCTGGAGCTGCCACGAAAAATCTGCAGTATGTAGAGGACTATCATAAAGATGTCTATGAAGATATTTAAGGCAAAGACGATACAGTCTACAAAATGAAGAGTGTGCGTTTGCCTGCCTATTGCCAGATGACCAGACAGGCTGTCCACTGCCAGAAACTGCAGAAAATAAGACAGCAAAAAGTGTTTAGTGTAATATTACCTAACCCCTTCCGACTCTCACATTGCATATTTATGTAATAACAAATATTGAGTATGATTTACCAGTGTGTATACAAGAGCCCCCAGATATCCATAAAAAGACTGAAGAGTAGTGGAGTACGAGAAAAGCCTGACAAATGCAAACACAAGCAGATCAACAGATACTATGAGCAGAACTTTACTGGAGTCGCTGAGAGTCTGAAAGAAGCAAATCAGAAAGATTGAATTAGTTACAAGGAAATAAGTTTATGTGTTTGTTCCCTGCAGTGTTGCCACGTCCATGGTTTTCCTGCAAAATCAGGCTACCTATAAACTGCTGCTGTGGGTTGTTTTATTTTCTGTGGGTTAAGGGTTTGACAATATTGCATAAATGTTATTTGACTAAAATGTTAGTGTTGAAATATTTTACTCACAATGAAATTGTGTGTAATACATAACAGTAACTTTAAAATATGTGTTTTAGATATAAGAGGATTGTGGTGGCTTCCTATCCACCCCAGAACAGGTGATAAAATGTTGGAAGTCATTGTCCACCCAGAATATCCATCTCTTGCTTGTTTAATGAAAGAAATGCGGTTTACAATAAACACGAGGATTTGTGGCTCTATGAAGTTCAGATAAGGTAAGAATCATATATTCCCGCCACCTGTTCAAACCTACACACACAATGAAAGTTTAAATGTCATGTGACCTAAACTGAAGAATTAAATTAAATTAGAATTTACATGAGGCTCCTACACAGATCATATTTTGAGGTTTGGTATTTGGGTTATTTTCATTGGGCTGGCTGTGTGCAGACCTGGCAACCCTGGTTCCCTGGGTTAACTAACTGAGAACATGAAACACATTTAACCTCAAAGTTTTCCAGTCAATTAAACTCACAGTCAAATGTAAACGTAACTTAAGATGCAGTTTAAGATGATGACTGTAACTCATTAACAAATAACATTCCTGCGGTTATTTAAAAGAAATATGCTCAACTGAATCAGGTGTTTCATTCAATTAAATTAGATGTTTTCATTAATTAGACTTGAAACTTCTCACCCTTCTGAGCAAAAGTTTCTGAAGCGTCGATGACACAAACAGCTGAGTGTTGTCAGTGTGATCTGTTTAAGAGAAAACAGATACTACACATCACACACCAGTAACCAGTGCAGTTGTATTGCAGCACATGAAATGATGGTCATTGTGGAGTCAATATCCTCTAAAATGTGTAAACATGTTCATTGTTTACTTTGTTTTTGTTGACAAAGTAAATAAATGTAAATGGTTCTGACAAACGTAAGATCCCATCATTAGAGTACCTGTCATCACTACAGTTGCACTTAATTTTTCTGTTTTGTTAGAGTCTGTCGTCTCTGGTGGTTGGGTGTGTGGAATGTAGCCGAGCTGTGGGGGCATGGATGAGGAATACATGGCAGGAGTTTGAGGGAGAGGAGGGGGCAGGCGTTGAGAAAAATCTGTTGGTATGATTCCATAGAGAGGACCGCTCATATTGGTCAGAAACATACTGGTATTATGGCTTTGGTCGTGCGTCATCTTTAACTAGATGTGGTTAGTTTGAGAGATCAGAGAGGTCAGAGTGAAGTACAATAAATACTGCCATGAAGACAGAGGCAGTTTAAATGTGATGAGTCCTTCTGTTACTAAGTTTGCAAGTGGCATGTAAACATTACATTATTTTTAAAGATGTAAAAAGCTACATTTTTCAAATTCAATAATGTAAAAAGTTTTGAATAAGTTTTGTACCTCTGTGTTAGAAAGTGTATGCTAGTTATGCAAGGGTCAACAAGTTATTGCTTGTAAGTGACAATTAAGCTTCAATTTAGAATGAAAAAGGCTCTTAAACTTCTAAATTTAAAATTCTAAATAATTGACAGATAATTACAATTTGATCAACAAAGGGAATGTTAAAAGTTTGCTTACCTTCTCTTCAGTCTTTTCTTTGAGGTCTGAAGCCACAGAACTTGTTGGCATTGTTAAAGAATTGTTGCAACGCCCAGTCTTTTCTTCACCAGAAGGGAGGGCCCAACACTAACCAACAGACAAGCATACATGCTAATCTGTTGACAGATCAAAATGGTTATCTCTCTTTCAGCAAAATACACCTAGCAGAAGCTCGATCGGTATATAGCTGTATAAATACAGAACCTTGCAGAATGTCATTTTGGGACATTTTTCTGGATTTCACAACAGTTCCAGGTGTGGCAGAGACTACACCCACCTCTGTAAAGAACACACCAGCACACATGAAATAAGAAGCTCTTTATCTACGCTACACTGTAGTAAGGCAGAAGAAATGTTTATTTTTAGCACACTAATGGTATTTGATTTAAAACCTCAGTGTATGTAAGTCATGTTCCTGCAGGGAAACAGAGATTCAAGAATCCTGAACAATTACATGTTGTTTTGACAATATCTTTTAATTGTACAACAGACACGAAGAAGCAGAAATGTACTTTTTATTCATCAAAATAACAATATATGGAAATCAAACTGAATGTGTGATGTAATACGTGTACTGATCTCAATCTCAAAATAATATGAATATAACATTAAGTATATGTATATATAAAACAGAAACTGACTATTTTATTTAAATATATTTAATTAAAGCATAAATAAAGTCACATTATCACAGGGGAAGTTTTGGAGGATTTCAGGATGCAAGTAATTTCCACACGAGGAATTTCACAAACCCATTGTGATCAACAGACAGAAAGAATGCAGAACAATAATATCATTTACATTTACATTTACATTTACATTTATTCATTTAACAGACGCTTTTATCCAAAGCGACTTACAAGTGCGGAATACAACAAGCGAGTCAACCTGAAGAGGCAACTAGACACAATAAGTGCTCACAATACAAGTTTCAGACATTGCTCAGAGTATCATATGCTACAACAAGGGAGAGATTTAAAGGGAAGAGGGATAGGAAATGAAGGGAAAGGAAATGAAGGGAAAGGTTGTTTTTTTCATGATGAGGTTAAGCGCTCATGAAAGAGATTTGTTTTCAGCTGTCTTATCAGCTCGCAAAACAAGTGCTTCCTGTTCAGAAGATCCAGTAATGTTTTCAATACAAATACAATTAAACCAACACAAAACCAGCCCTAACACAACACTGAAATGTTAAGAGATCTGTGTGTTAAAGCTGAAGTCTGATGATTTGGGGGGGATTCTGCTGGTGTCCACTGCAGGAACTGAATTCATCTGTTGGGGTGTGAAGATCAGTTGTGTTTGTCCATTGGCTACACCATCACACTGACAGAATGAGTTTTGAACTCTAGCAGGGGTAAGAAGCCAGAAGTAGGAGCGCGGCAGAAGTTTGGCATGAATGTTCTTGTGACTGGACGGTTCTGAATCAGCTGGGCTGTAGCGTTTTGAATGAGCTGCAGTGGTGATTATGCATTCTGTGCAGAATCAGAGTGCATTGATGAAGCTGATGTGTGAAATATGTCTGTGCATGTACACGCACATGTATTTACAGCTTTAGTTTTTTGAGCCTCCACCCATAATCATGAGTATGTAGAGAAATATCATAATGATGTCGAGGTAAATGACCAAAGCAGCAAAGACGTACTCTTCAGCACTCAGACTGTACTTCTGTCTGCCCATCACCAGCTGACAGTCCACTGCCAGGAACTACAGCACAGAAACAACAACGAGACAAATACTTGAACATGAAATCTATTGTATGATATAAAATACAATGTGTGCATGGCTGTCACACTCTAAATTATTTTTGACAGTTTAATATTTTCCAGCTTTGTCAGCATTTGAATGGTATCAGTATTATAAAGGTAGGGGAGGCAATTTCAGAGAGGCTAGCAACATCCCGCCCTCCCTTCAGATCTTTCCAAAGCCACGCCTCCTCCAACACATGAACACACTGATGACAGAAGATTGTCTGCGCAAACAGGATGTGTGGAGGTTTGCAAATACATAATTTGACAGGCAAATAGACCGAATACAATTATTGGAGGAACATTTTATGGTCCTGCATCTTCCACAGAAGATATATGTTTATATAAATATATGTAGAGCACTTTAAAAGTGATTGCTAGTGATTGCTATCAGGATGTGAAGAAACTAGAAAGCATAACAAAAAGTGTTTCTGGAACAAATCACCACCCCTGCCTTTAAATATTGTTGCTAATGAATATTTATTCTGCTTTACCAGTGCGTACAGAAGAGCTCCCAGACACCCATACAGAATCTGCAAAACTCTGGAGTAAAAAAAGATGCTGAAGAATCCAAACATCAGTAAGTCGATAGACAGTATGAGAAGAATGCCATTACACACGGTGAAGTCCAGACGAGTCTAGAGAATGATCAGATGTACATTATCTAGAACCAGTGATTCAGATGAAATGAACACAACAGTCATGTTAGTCTGTTCACAATTTGCCCTACTCTATACTATACTACTCTATACTATACTATACAACTCTGTACTAACTACTCTATACTATATTATACAACTCTATATTATACAACTCTTTACTATACTACTCTATATTATACAACTCTATACTATACTACTCTATACTATACTATTCTATACTATATAACTCTATACTATAGTATACTATACTATACTACTCTATATTATACAACTCTATACTATATAACTCTATACTATTCTGTACTATACTACTCTATACTATACTATACTGCTCTATACTATACAACTCTATACTATACAACTCTATACTATACTATACTATACTATACTATACTATACTATACACCTCTATACTATACTATACTACTCTATACTATACTATACACCTCTATACTATAGTATACTATACACCTCTATACTGTACTACTCTATACTATACACCTCTATACTATACTACTCTATACTATACTATACTATACACCTCTATACTGTACTACTCTATACTATACACCTCTATACTATACTACTCTATACTATACTATACTATACACCTCTATACTGTACTACTCTATACTATACTACTCTATACTATACTATTCTATACACCTCTATACTATACTACTCTATACTATACTATACTATACACCTCTATACTGTACTACTCTATACT
Organism: Chromobotia macracanthus; assembly: GCA_036877525.1. Taxonomy (NCBI): domain Eukaryota; kingdom Metazoa; phylum Chordata; class Actinopteri; order Cypriniformes; family Botiidae; genus Chromobotia; species Chromobotia macracanthus. Next base: position 477,429 of record JAZGTH010000003.1, read on the forward strand.
ATACACTTCTATACTATACTACTCTATACTATACTATACTATACACCTCTATACTATACTATACTATACACCTCTATACTGTACTACTCTATACTATACACCTCTATACTATACTACTCTATACTATACTATACACCTCTATACTATAGTATACTACACTATACTATACTATTAATATTACTATTTTACTGTACATGATATAGTAATCAAGAATCAAGTTAAATTTTAATTAAATTTCTACTGCTACATTTATTCTATTACAAAGTCTTAACTACCACTGTAAACTGCTTATTTCCCTTCAGAGTCTGTGTATATTGAGTTCTTCTTAGTTTCCTGTAATGACATGATGTCTGATTAGTGTGAATTATCGAGAACGCACTGATCATACCTGGGCAGAGAAAACGATGATGGTGAATGAGATGACCAGAGTTGATCCTAAAGCGATGACCACTGCAGCTGTGTCATGATATGAAGCTACAGTTCCCACCATGTAAGACAGACTCAGTGTAACCAATGACTGCCCACATACAACAGACATAAACACAATATACTGTGATATGTGTAAGGGCATCAATAAATATTGAATTAATAACAATGTTAAATATTTATGCAAGACCGTGGAGGAACCAACAGGAGGAACCACCTTTGTGAAGTTTATAGTCCACACATGTAATGCTTTTAGGGTTACAGAGTTAAAATCCAGAGTTGAAATTTAAATCTTCTGTGCTCTATATACAGAAGATCAAGATGTGTTTTGATGGAAACCTGAATCTTCTAACCATTGCTGACATTTCAAGGTTCTAGTATAATACTCTGACACACAGAAACTCACCAATGCCATCAGGTTCCATGGATGAGTGCGGCTACATGTGGAGAACAACGCAAGACACATGCCCACCACCAAAAAGATGATGTATGAACTTAAATACACCCAGAAGTTACCCTGAACCGCTGCCTTGACTGTACTTGAGAAGGTGAACACACATACTACAGTGAAGGTGACCAGTAACTGAATTGTTACCACACTGAACACCTGCAAAGAGAGACTGAATATTAAAATAAAGACCCTCACACCTGAGTGAAGTGTCAGTTAATACACTTAAAGCTCCACTTACCTTCCTGATAAATGCTTTGCGAATAGTTTGGTCCTCAAACGCTGACACCACGATGAACTCATTTTCTGGATTGGGATATGATTCATCTGTTTCATCAAACAAATGAACAGATAAAGCAACAAGCAAACCAATTTCATCATTGTAACACCTCACACCCTTTAAAAAGATGCTTCACATTGCCACAGAAAATCATTTTTGGCTGTATGGTTCCATAAAGAACCTTTAACACCTGTAGATTCTTTTGTAATGGAAAACGTTCTTTAGACTATTAAAGGTAGGAAAGAAATGGTTCTTTGGGGAACCAAAAATGGGTTCTTCTATGGCATCACTGTGAGGAACCTGTCTCTCTTTACAAAATGTCTCTCTTTTGTAAGTCACTTTGCATGAAATGGTTAAATGTAAATGTGAAATCTTGATCTTCAGATAAGACACCTGTTATAACCACAGGTACATTTGGATCTTCTTTCTTGATACCAGACTCCTCTGGTGGCAGGTTAGGGGCAACAAATCCTCCCTGTGCAGGAAAGGGCTGGGGGTACATGACAGGGGCTGTGGGGTAAGGAGGGGGCATGTATGGAGGGGGAGGGTACATTGGTCCAGCTGTAGGGTGAGTCTCTGTGGCAGCATTGTGGCTCTCTGTGTCCGTCATCCTAAACAATACAGTTATATTCAATATCAACAGTTTGCTACATGAGTATAGAAAAAACTCATTGTATCACACAGAGCATCTCAGTGCACCAGAAAACAAAAAAGGTCAGTTTTTTTGTTTCTTTGTGAGGAAAACACCTTTTAAAAAATGAATATTATGTATAATGTTAGAGAAATAATAATATTAAAATGTTTGTAATGTTAATTCAAATATTAATTTTAATGCTTAATATTAGCAAATAGTTTTCCCTCTGTATTAGTCTGGATGGTTGTGAACAAATTCTAACAATTTTACAACTTCTATATTATGAATTCCCCTGTACTCTACATTTAGTTTTTTATTAAACACATAACCTTACAACTTACAGTGTAACTGCTTTTTACTGTTTTAATCAAATGATCAGTTTATGTTAGAAATGCTGAGTGGATTGTGACAAACCCAGTGTGTTGAGTAACGGCTGGTTTATAGTCACTAAACCCAGTGTTAAGAACTGCCATTTGCTCTCATATGATCTTATGTGTTATTTAATTCCACAGGTTTCTCTGATTAATTATAATCAGATCAAGTTTTCTTTGCAGATCAGACAGTCATTTAATTTGTTTTCTCAGAAGAATTTCAATGCAAAATCTGCATTTACATGTTAATTTGAAGAATTACTAGAAAAGTCTTACCTGCTCCTCAGTCTGCTCTCATCTGAGGTCTGAACACACACTGAGCTCTGATGGTTAAAGCTTCACCTGTTTCTCACAGATTAAAGTAGGTTTCATTTCCTTTGGTTACATTATTTACGAAACCCCGTGTGGAAAATCTGCAGTGAAGAAGTTCTGATTGCAAACAGAGAAGTTCACACCACTCACTTCCTGTCTTATTTTTTTATGCCACATAAAAACAACAGTACACCAATCACAATAAAATAAACGGGTTATGAATTATTATATTAAAAACAGACATGTCCCAGTCAGATATTCACGATTACTCAGAATCGCCCGTTGATGTTTCTGTGCATTGCATTCCTATAACCCTTGATTCTTACAGCACATCAGGATCTGTGCTTGTATCACCTGTTTTTCTTTCGTGTATGTTGAATTGATGACAGTGTACTTCTGATACAGAATGGCTGTATCTTTAGTTTAGGATCTTTAGTTTTGGTTTTCTGAGCTCTTGAAGCTTTGTGTAAAGTGTATTTGGCAACTGTCATCTTTTAACATGCTTGTGTTCTGTAGAAACATCAGGAGTGTCAGTAAATGATCGCAGGGTGGAAGAGTTTCACAACACGGACACAATGCAAGCGCAACAGAAGAGCTGTTGCAATATAGGACATGCAGGATTTTGACACTATGCAGCAACAACCACTCGACCCAGGTTACTCGCAGGATAATACTGGACGACATGATATAGAGGGAAAATAGATTCAACATATAACTGATTTAAAACTGCACTGCAGAGTCTTACATTTACATTTATGCATTTGGCAGACACCTTTATCCAAAGCAACTTACAGTGCATTGAAGTTATACATTTTCTTAGTACATGTACTCCCTGGGAATCGAACCCACGACCTCTTGCGCTGCTAACGCAATGCTTTACCACTGAGCTACAGGAGAGTAGAGTCTTAGCTTCAATTATAACATTTTTCATTTAAATTAAAACTAATTCTGATCTCTGTCAGTTTATCGGATCACAACTGTTTGTGTCACAGAGGATAAATGTTATTGATGTTAAAAATGACAAAGATGACATTTCCAATGACATGGTCACAATCTTTAGTCTCTCCATCACCATCACAGTCTGAAACTTACATGAACACTTACGTTTCTTCATAAGTCAATTGAAACCGAAAACTGATTTTTCTTGGAAAAATCACATTTAACAGCTTAAACAGCTTTAACCAAAAACAAAAAAATATGGATTGCTTTAATAAAGATTGTTCAAAAAAAAAACAAAAAAAAAACAGCATTCATCACACTTAAGTATATTTATTGTAAAAAATACATATAAAAAACATTTTTCAGACATACAAAAGATTGAGGCATAGAAACAGCATCATGAACAAACAAAAGACAGCCATTTGAAATGTAATACATATTTACACTTTAATAAATAAATATTCAATTGTTCTTTAGCAGAATGAAGGCAGATTGTCTGTTTGGGGTGTAAATATATGCAAATCATACTGATCCAAAAACATCCCAACTCAAGTTCACAGGATGAATCGCACTAAACCAGTACAAACTCTCTATGGTTTTATACTGTGTAGATACAAAGAGAAACACCATCTTTAGAGTGAGCTCTGCCTCTGGTTAATAGAGTAAATATGAATATTGAGGTACGGTATCATAGAAGTTAAATGAAGGGTGTAAGATTCCGTACAGAGCTTCAAAGATTGTCACAACACCGACAAAACCTCCTTCAATACAACACACCATCAACACAAAACAAAACAACACAGAAGACCCTTCCATTGACTCAAACACACCCGACACCTTCTTATATTTTCAAACAAAGAACAACCGTTAGATTCTCCTCTTCAGGAAACACATTCAATCTCTTTCCAGAAGGTAGAAGCATGTGAAGTTTGACACGAAAAGCAAGAAAAGCCCTGACGACCATCCTCAAGATGTCCAACTAGCACTCAAAATATAAACTCTCAAACTAAGACAAAAAACATAACAGATCAACTGGACACTACAAGAATCTTCAACATAACCCTCACAAATCAAGTAACCCTGTAAACCTCAAAACATAATGTTTAATGTGACAAGCATCTCTGTGCGAGACTTCTGAAATCGGTCCCCCACCATCTTGGTTAATGATAGTCACAAACTGCCATCAGCTGTTCACAGCTCTGTTGAGACATGTGCCATATGGCATCTCCACTACACACATTGTGTTGTCAGAGTAGACCTGGTGTAAAGGACTCCAGAGCGACTAGCATTCATTAGTCTACAATGTCACAGGCAGAAAGAAGCATTTTTCTATTTCAGCACAATGTGTAAGCTAACACACACTGCTGTAGGTTGAATCTTGTCATCAGCACCGAAAATGTTGTGTATACAAGCACACACACATCACTGCAATCAATAATACAACCATTAATCTAACAAGTGGAGCTACAAAACTGTACATGAGTGAATTTACTCCACTGATGGGGGAAAAAAAACCCTATTCCTAGTGGCACGCATCTAATCAAATGAATCTATTAAATCTGAAATCAAATGAATCTGCTATTAAACTGGAAATTTCTCTCTACCTTTGACACGTTCTTATTAAACGGAAGGAAAACCCAAATAACCAACAAAAACGTCATTTAGCATCAGAGTATAAAACCTGTGTGTCACATGTAATCCTGTGCAACATTTATGCATGCACAGCTTATTGTCTCCAGGATCTGCCTAACAAACATAATCGGCTCATTCCAGCTGATGGAACCCGAGTTTTGCCTGAATGCTGCACAAAACTAAACACCAAGCCTCTAAATCCAACAGAAACATCTCACTGCAGAAGATCAGGGGGTCTGTGAGGAGACGATCCACGTATAAGCTTTCTCTGCATTTACATTTCTTGTCCTTATTTGAAGCTCTGGTTCATGTAACAGCGTCATTTTGGAGTGAAGAGTTAAGAGAGAAGAGACAAGCATGGAAACCTGCTGTTCAGTCAGCCTCTGTAGAGAAGAGACAAACCAAGTCTTACCAATCACATCCAATCACATCCAATCACATCAGACAGCTCCAGCCAGGCTCTCTTCAGGCCATGCATCTGTTGATGCTTGCTTTTTGTTTTTATCAAATATCGGCTCCTGCCTGGGGTATTGTCTCCTAAATAGAGAACACAGAAAAACACAAACATGTTCACAAACAGATATTACGAAGGTTTAAAGCAGAAGTCCGCCTCTGTCAACTTGCTTGTTTGAAACATAAATTGCAGATTACTTTATGTACTTTTCTTTATGCATTCTGAAGTCAAATAAAGCCAAACTGACAATGCAAGGAGATTGTGTTGAACACTAATATGTTATGTACTTAAATGATTTATCTTTATTTGAACTAATAAAGGTCACAGATTGCAGCTTTAATAAATCTGTTTGAGTGAATGCACAAGCTCACCTGAGTCAGTGTCACTCCACATGGACACATCGATCAATCGAAAGGATGTTCAGGGCAACACGGTTTCACTTTGCTCCATGTATCAATGCAGCTGTTCAAGGAAACATCAACGGCGTTACGAGTCTGACCATACAGATTCAGCATTCACAGTATTATCATCAGGTGAGAATAATTCATGATCACCTCTTATGGTAGACACACAGGCAGGCGAGTCGGGCGATGGTCTCTCCTTGCAGAAGATCTTCAAGACAGATAGAACATTCTCCACTGTCTTTAGCAAGCACATCCGCTTTTGGACAGAAACAATAAACACAGAATTAATACACAAATCTATCAGCAGGAGAAAGAGATAGGTTGTGAAGTGAAGAAATGGGAGGCTTACTGTTATAAGGAAGAGGTGGGGAGGTGAGACAGCTTAAAAGGTGGTCCTCTATTCTCCCTCCAGGGAACAGTTTGGTGCAGAAAGGGCACCGAATAGCTGGACAGGAGAAAAACACTGATTGTAAAAAAGGTTTGATTTGATATTATTCATTACTTGAGACATGTTCATGCTGTGAATGGTCCAGTATGCTCAGTGGCCCATTTTTCTAACTAACCCACAGATTACACAACACGGATCATACACACAGAACCGGCTCTGATTTTGCTCTTTGCCCACCAAGCAATCCTGGATCATCCGGTCCTGAACGCAAGAAAAGCCCAGAGCATCATACTCTCATACAGGCCCATTCATACGTTACTGTGATGTTAACTCAGGGTTATATAACAAACGCAGCTGAACATTCCCTGCCTGTCACCCGTCAGCGGTGGTTTTGAGCTGTACGGCTGTTTATGTCGCACTCTCGGTTTGATGTGATTATGTAGGAAGGGAAACTTTTACGCTCACCACCGTGGCGATTGTTCACTCTGTATAGGCCGATCCACGCCTCAGACACCGGCCGGGCGTGGGTCCCTCTCACACGGGCGGGTCTCGCCGTGACTCCGCTCCCGGACGAATATCGAGCACCGGGCAGGCGCTCGGACGAAGCGCGCTGCGGGGCGCGGCCTGTTTCCTCCCCGCTGGCAGTGCCCGTCTGACCGCCTTCCTCCTCGCGCTTCTCGACGCCTCCGTTCTCGTCCGTCGGCGAGGCCTGACCGCTCAGCGACGCGCGTCGGTCGGCGGGGCTGACGTCGCTGCTCGCTTGCTGCCCGGTATCCGAATCGCTGCCCTCCTCCGACCGGCTGCGGCTCGCCTCGGAATCGTGATCGAAACTCCCGGAGAACTCCACCATGAGGCTGGCGGGCCGGGCGCTTCGGACTCGTCGACAGGACTCGCTCTTCATACCGTCTTTATCGAAAGGTCCGGGCGCGGCCGCCTCATGTAAACGGCTCGATCTCGTACCCATGACCGGCCCTCCTCAACACCGATCGATCGATGACTGATGAGCTCACGCGTTGCTTCCGTCACTGAGCGCTCAGGACGGGTGATCCACTGCCACATTTATGATTTATGATGATTTATGATTTATGAAGTTCTACAACACTGAGCTGCGCGGTGTTTTATCCATCTACTTTCCGTTATGATCGCGGCCTACCGCGTCTCCCGGCTGTTATGTCCTGCGGTCCCTGTTCAGCGTACATACCGGAAGACCGCGTGACGTCACAATCGAAAACGACTTGGCCCGTCACACAGCAAGCGCGTAAAAACTTTGACAAGTTAGTGGTCGCATTGAAGCCGCGATTCGTAACTTCAAATGAACAAAACTCAGTTATTGAGCAAGTACACTGTTCGACTCCATCTCCAAAGGGACGTCCATCATAATGACGTCATCATCTGAGCTGTCGGGTCCGACTGAGGTCATTTACATTTAGTCATTCAGCAGACGCTTTAACCCAAAGGACGAGAGCATTGTGAGCCAACAAGACAGGCCTACAAAGCTACATTTACAAGCGAATATTGTATTCTGATACTAGAGACAAGGAGAATTGTTTTATTTTTATTTGTTTATTTTTTGTTAGGAGGATTTGACTTCAACATACGTAAAGTACGTAAAGTAACCTGCAGTTTTATGTGTCAAACAGAGGTGACGACAGAGAGCAAGTTATACACGCAAACACTGTGGAAGATGTAACCTGACAAACGAACCTGGACCTCCTTTCTGTCCTTTTGGACCAGCAGCTCATGTTTGTCCCTGTCAGGTGTGTGATTGTGTCCAGGTATCCGTGTCACTCCAGCATCAACCACACAGAAGTAACGCTGTAACATCACCATCTGCTGCTGTTTGTGGAAACACGTTTCTGTTGCAGAAACTGTGCTCACATTGCTTTCAGAATAAATAAAGAATTTAAACTATTCCCCACAAGCACCCTGCAGTTTTGTGTCTGAACAGAGGTGAGCTCGGACAGTGTGTATGAAGTCAACACGACAGCTGACAAAACATCTGTGTGAAAGTGTCTGAGATTGAGGTTTACACTGAAACCCCTTAACATCTCTTAAAGATAAGATGTGCTCTACGTTTTCGTCAGCGCTAGAAGAAGTGCAGCGCTAGATAATTAACATTTGTGTGTATATGTGCTTAAACAATTCTGCTTTGAAACTTTTGTTTAAACATTTACTGTGTGTGTCACTGATGTGTGTACATGTATTTACAGTCACAAATCACATTCAGCTAATCTGAATTTATACAGTGTGTGTGAATTGTGCCGAGAACGTGAACTGATCGTTTTAACTCTTGATCTGTTAGACAGAGAACTTTGTCCCATATTCAAAGTTCTCCCCCTCCTCTCTGCTGAACACCAGAAACAGCATCTTAATGATGAACACACTTCACTCTTCACTTTCCCATTGTCATGGAGACTGGATTATGGGATGTGCCTGGACATCACAGGCTGTGGTGAGAAAGCCATTTCCAAACTGTTTATTTCATAGCAGTAACATCTGACACAGTGTTTATAATGTATATAATGCATTCAAACACCCTCTGACCTCAGATCAGCTGCTCCACTGACTGCAAGCTGTGCATATGGGACATCCAGACAGGAAGTTTGCTAAGAAACATCCTGTTTAGTACCTCACTTGGCACATTGTACTGCTGGGTAAAACATTACAGTCAAAAGCCCAATGATTATGGCAGTCTGCATGGCCACAGTGCATCCTGCCTGCTGTGTGCAAACTGTCTGCGCAGCCGGAGTTTCTTACAGTCTCTTGGGATCATTCCCTCAGGTCGTGGAGCATCACCACCCTGACCAAACTGTCACATCACTGCTTCAGTTGAGCAGATAAAACAAGCTCTTAGAAAATTTGTTATGAATCATAATTATAGTGAATAATTTACAGAAATAATTACCAAATAAATGAAAACAAGTTATAAAATTAATGTGAGATTAATATCTGTATATAATCTGTGAGATTATTACCTGTACTAATGCATAAAAAACAGTTGCCACTTTGCAGTTATTTATGAAAAATACATCACCATTTGTTTGCTGTTGATCAGATAATGACATAGTTTGTTGATACATCCACACAGAATGTGAGCATCAGAAGGGCAGTGTCAAAGCTGTGTGTTATCTGGTCATTGATGAACTGCTGCTATGTGGTTTCGACTCGGGCAGACTGGAGGTTTGGCATCAGAACTCCATGATTTACTGTCAGAAGGTGATTTTGGGCTGAGAACTGAACTTCTCTGTTAGAGATGATGCAGTTTGGGAATATTGTGTGAGCAGTACTCCAGCTGTATTCTAATGGGAGGTGTCTGAGGAAAGCCCTGTGTCTTTCTGTTGCTTTTTTCTCTGGTGTGTGATGGTGGTGTGTCTGCAGTCACTGGAGTGCCGGATTCTCAGGTGGCTGTTGGCTGCACTGACTGCTCAGTGTGTGTTTAGAAAGTGCATTGTGGGATATCAGCCTCTTAACTGTCATGCTGTGGTTTAATTTGTTTCTTCAGAAGTTATCTAACACATGATGAGAGGTAGTGTTGTCTTTATTTGCTATAAATCTGTTATGGTGTGGTGTTTTATTCCAGGTTGGTAAAGGTGTCATACACACTGGAGCTGCCTGTGAGTTATTTATCCCACTGCAGCACTCTGTATGGAGTGTGTAGAAATGGAAAAACCGTCCATGTGTTCACCCCTGTAAACAAATGGACCAGATATGTTCACAGATGCACAAACACAACATGCAAAATCAGTCATGCATCTATGAAGCATTTTACCATGCTGGGTGATATGTGCGTTAAATACAGTGTACAGTAAATTACATTATTAATTTAGTGAGTAATGTTAATGAAAGTAACTAAATGCATGTGCTGTTGTAGCTGGTCGAACTGTGCACGTCCTGCCAGAGTGATGGCCAATGACGAGAAAAGCTTTTGGTTGTGGGGACGAGGAAGAAACCAAGTGCATCTTGGTTTCATAGTGAGTACTCCATCATCATCATACATTAGAAATGACACTTGTGACACTTAGTGTTACAATTTGAACAGCTGTTGTGATGATATAAGCTACAGCAGTGCAGGATGGTAAAACTTGGTCTTCCTTTTTAAACACAGAGCTGTTCAGTTTTGTTCCTGAAGAGTCCAGCTCCAGCCCTAAACAAACGAGATACATGTACATTCATGTATTTGGGACAGGCCTTTGTAAGTTTATGATAATGATTTTTAATTTGAGCTGTTGGGTCTGATTTCCTAGAAAATGTCAGTTCATAAGGAAAGTATGTAAAGTAACCTGCAATATTATCTTTCAGATAGAGATGGTGACAGAAAGGCGAAAGTTACAGATTGTATCTTAAAGCAAATGTTCCTGTATAGTGTTCCTGTAGCTCAGTGGTAGAGCATTGCGTTAGCAGCAATTCCCAGGGGAGCACACGTACTGATAAACTGTATACCTTGAATGTACTTTAAGTCGCTTCAAGCAACGTTTATGCCAAATGCATAAATGAAAATGTAAAATAACCTAGAGAATTTCTAAATAAAAGTCTGACATTAACAAACTGGAAAAAACACTAAGTAAAATGTTTACCTGATGTGCTAATTATAAAAGGCCTGTTAAATAGCTGTTTTTGCCATGCTTCAAAGAAAGGATGAATTGATTTATTTTTTGCAGGTTTCATTGTGTGTGGGGATTCTAAAGGGTACATGTGGTTTAACAAACCATCCAATTGTGCCGCCTGCACCAAAAGAAAACTGGCAAGTGTCCTTGTAGGCACATGAAGTGACTGTACTCAGACCTACTGAAGACCTCATCATCTCTGCCTCTCATGACCGAAACGTCAGACTGTGGGACAGACACACAGAAACAGGTGTTCATAGAAAGGTTATTCTTTCTATGATCTCACCCTTTACCACAGAGCAGTAACCCACAAAATAATTCAGACACTAAAGCCACAGTTACAAATGTCACACAAAAAACATTTTTTAAGATATCTGTTGTTTTATCAGTTTAAATCTAACAAATATTTATTGTTTTGAACAAAACATTTTAAAGCTGCTGTATATGTAGCGGTATTTTTCATTTCCTGTCTGATTTACATCCAGTCTCTTTAATCCACAGCTGGGCATGTTTGTGTGTGGAGCCCCTGTGAAGGTGCTGGAGCTCAACCCCAGTAACTCCAGGAAATGTGTTTGTGGAGATGCACAGGATCAGCTGTACGTCCTGCTCTGGAAAGAGGAAAGCGCACAAATTCAGTCAAAAAGCATGCTTGCTTGATGCCTGTAGAAAACACAGACTCATGGTGTTGTGGATTCATACACTTTATTTTTTCTTTAATCAGTCACACAGTGTTTATTTTGCACAGATGTATATATTTAGAACATGCATGTACAGCAAGATTATCTTGTTGCCTTAAATTGAGCATTGATCTATATGATATATGCTTTGACTGAATTGAATCTTATAATATTTAAAGAAACATGGAAAGAACTAAATAAAAACTATATAAACTATATAAAGTTCAGAAGTGTGAAATGTTTTAAAAGGTAATACATCTTGTGATTGCAGACTGCAAGTAAACCTCACATTTGCCACTATGTCCACTATGGTACAATGATAAAACTGAATTACAAGAATTTACAAGTACAACATTAAATTCTAAACAACATTTACAATTTTTAAACAACATTGAATTCATTTTATTTATAACAGGAATTGGAAAGCTAAAAGAAAATCACACAAAGGCATTGTGTAAAAAAGTGATAAATAAAAGCCAAATTAATATTCAGTTATTTTTAACTTGGAAATGATTAAAATCCTTAAAGCAAAACAATGTTGTAAACAACTTTCAGAAATTCAATTCTCTAGTATGTTCTCTCTTATGTCCAGACATTTTCTGTTTAATCCTATCATTTCAAGCCATCCTCTGTACATCTCATAGTTTTTTTATTTTAATAAATTCTTAGTATGAGGTTAATTGCTTTGTTCACAAAACAGCCAGAAAGTCACACCACTGGTTGAGACAGTGTTGCTTTGCTTTACACAACAGTGTCATCTTTAAATTCCAATGTCTTCACCCATCTTTTGATATTAAAAATTTATACAGATTTCCATATGTTAGGTGATCAAGGAGGGTGGAACTAACAACACAAAACAGAATCTAGGAATTCCATTACTGAATACGGATATTTACTGTGCTGCTGCTTTCCCAACAAAAATGACTTCATGGAGGATGATGTCAGTCTATAGGCTGCTCTCATTATGATGAGCTGTTCTATGTATACACTGGATTAATTATAGTGAAAGGAGAAAGAGAGAGTTCATTTATATAAAATAATAATACTAACAATAATAATAATGTATAATATGGCTGTTATTATTATTACAAAATATGGTCACACAATGTACCATATTTTTATATAAATTAAGTGTATTGTATGTTGCTATTTTCATGCTGTATTGGCAATTTCATCCATATTAAGGGCAAAAATCTCATAGTTTTGTCTGTGTAAGTTTTCACTGTAACAAAGAGCTTCAGACCCACAAAAGGAAAGAGAAAAATAAAAGAAGTGAAGGAGCAGAAGTGAAGCAGCAGAGGTGAAGGAGCAGAAGTGAAGGAGCAGAAGAAGTGAAGGAGCAGAAGTGAAGGAGCAGAAGAAGTGAAGGAGAAGAAGTGAAGGAGCAGAAGTGAAGGAGCAGAAGAAGTGAAGGAGAAGAAGTGAAGGAGCAGAAGTGAAGGAGCAGAAGAAGTGAAGGAGCAGAAGAAGTGAAGGAGCAGAAGTGAAGGAGCAGAAGAAGTGAAGGAGCAGAAGTGAAGGAGCAGAAGAAGTGAAGGAGAAGAAGTGAAGGAGCAGAAGTGAAGGAGCAGAAGTGAAGGAGCAGAAGTGAAGCAGCAGAAGTGAAGGAGCAGAAGTGAAGCAGCAGAGGTGAAGGAGCAGAAGTGAAGGAGCAGAAGAAGTGAAGGAGCAGAAGTGAAGGAGCAGAAGAAGTGAAGGAGCAGAAGTGAAGGAGCAGAAGTGAAGGAGCAGAAGAAGTGAAGGAGCAGAAGTGAAGGAGCAGAAGTGAAGGAGCAGAAGAAGTGAAGGAGCAGAAGTGAAGGAGCAGAAGTGAAGGAGCAGAAGTGAAGGAGCAGAAGAAGTGAAGGAGCAGAAGTGAAGGAGCAGAAGAAGTGAAGGAGCAGAAGTGAAGGAGCAGAAGTGAAGGAGCAGAAGTGAAGGAGCAGAAGAAGTGAAGGAGAAGAAGTGAAGGAGCAGAAGTGAAGGAGCAGAAGTGAAGGAGCAGGTGTAGAGACTGCAGGCTGAACACAGACAGGACGGTGAGCTGACTGACTGCGGCGGATCTGCGCAGGCGCTGGGCCTGCAGTGACGTCACCCCAGTGTTTACATGCTGTCAGTCACAGCAGACGCGATCGTGTCTGTTTGAGCTGCACGACACATTACACGATTACATTACACGATTACATTACACGATTACATCTCATCCTTAAAATCTGCTTCTCTTCGTTCAAGAGCCTCCGCTTGCCTGACAAACTACTGAAGCGGCGTGCGATCAAATCTTCAGCAGGTAACGCTGAGATTAGTTAGCGCACTAGCTAGTCACAGGCAGTTCACTACTGAGTTACCGCACGGGTTACTGTCACAGGATCTGCTTCTCAAAGACTTGTGTGACAGTGTAGGAGCATCATCACTTTTTAAATGAGTCAACATGCTAATAATGTCTTCATTTGTTTAAAGACATGCATTTCAGTCTCTTGTGTGCTTTTCTTACTGTATTTTCTCGTGTTTTAAGTAACTATTAAGTTGTCATATATTGGTCCCTCAGACTGATTGCTTTGTGTATCAGTCAGATATATTGTTTTGCTGAGTGCAATATGATTTTAATGTTCAAATGAACACATTTCGGTTTTGTTGCAGTCAGAATGAGTGATACAGATGGAAACGTGAGTGTCTCAAATGGTGAGAGTTTGTTTAACTTGGTTACAGTGTTTCATGTGCTAACTGTGTGTTGGTTATTTTGTGCTTTTGCCATCATGATTGAAGTCTGCCTCTTTTTTACCAGCTGGTTCTGATGAGACAGAACAAGGAGAGGGTGATACATCTGCAGTGCCAGAGGCCCGGTCCGGATCTGAGTCAGGTACTGAATTCACTTTGTGCTTCCACAGTTGTGATAAGCTTTTAACTGTACGTTGCTCTTTATATACTAAAGATTACGTGGCTAACGTTGAGTCACCTTGACTCAGGTAAGGTAAATAAGCAGTGCTCTGGCAAATGTTCAATTGCTTTACACAGCCAATTTGAGTTCAGCCCCAGAGGGAGAGGAGGGGGGTCAAGACCGGCCGAAGCCAGGGCCAGGAGAAGACGAGGACACAGACAGTATGGACGGCAGTGGACTATACTCTCTCACAGAAGGAGAGCGAGTGAGCGAAGGAGGAGGACAGAGAGAGGGGGGAAAAGATGAAGGAAGAAGATCAGGCAGGAAGAGGAATCGACCCAGTGGGGGGGGTACCCGCCACTCATCTAGTTCAGATGATGATGATGAAGATGAGGAGAAGATGGATGAGGGAGATGCTGAGGAAGAAGATGAGCAAGCCATGGAGGCATGGTTGGGAGCGGACCTGCGTGACCTCAGTTGCCCAGTGTGGCGTGCTGTTCCCTCGCTGCGAGCTCGAGAGATCGGCCGCAGTTCGCAGCAGTTTGTGAGGAGGGTGTGTGGTGCACGGGGGCTGGTGCAGAGGCTGGAACTACAGGGCCGCCTGGAGAGACACACGGGCTGTGTGAATACCCTCCACTTTAACCCTTCGGGCACCCGGCTGGCCTCCAGCAGTGACGACCTGCGTGTGGTGATCTGGGACTGGGCTTGCAGACAGGCAGAGCTGGAGTTCGACAGCGGCCATAAGAGCAATGTGTTTCAGGTGAGGAAAGCCTCACTGCAGACGATCTCAGAAGAGATTGTCCTGCTTTTTCTGAACTGACTCTTTTTTTAATAGTTATTAATGTTATCAGGGTAAATGATAGTGCACTGTTATTTTTACATGCTTTTCTTTGAATGGGTGTGTTTGTTTGTGGTTGGACAGAACCTTCTGAGCTGATCATTATTTTTCATCAGGCAAAGTTCCTCCCTCACAGTGGCGACTCCACGTTGGCCATGTGTGCCAGAGATGGACAAATCAGAGTGGCTGAGCTGTCTGCCACACAGCGCTGCAAGAACACCAAAAAAGTGGCCCAACACAAGGGTGCCGCACATAAGGTGCAAATAACAACATCACACTTTTAATGTTTTAATTACGTGTAAATAAAAACTGACAGAACAAATGATGGCAGAGGCAGTTTCTATGGTGTAACGTGTGTATATGAGAGAGGTATTGTGAAACAGATATATAAAGGACTTACCTTCACATACAATATTATAATTTTTACTGTATTTTCATCCAGACAATCACCCTGTTAGCTCTTGAAAAGTTCTATACATTTTCGGTGCTTTCCATAGGTATTAGAAGTAACATATGATAACAAGTTGAAATCAAACATTCTGTTAAAAAAGAACTAATGATACTAATGACACAACTGCGTACAGTAAGAGACACAGTGTCCTGACTAGTGTGAGGTGTGTGTTGCCTCAGCTGGCGCTGGAGCCGGACTCTCCCTGCTCTTTCCTCTCTGCCGGTGAGGATGCAGTGGTGTTCGGCATTGACCTGCGTCTGGACAGACCTGCCAAGTGAGTCACAGAGTGGAATGCTAGAGGAGCAGAAGAGCACTTCAGTGGAGTAACACGTGTGAACAGAAGAAGAATTAGATAACTTTCATCAGCAGCTAGATGAGTCTCAGTCACAGAGGCTTTTGTCACAGGTCTCATGCTGTTAATTGGCTTTTCCAACTGTTTTTGTTTTTAAAGGTTTTAACACCTTCACTTTAGTTAGTTCCAAGAGTAAGTAACGGTGGTCAAGCTCAGATACAATGAGAAAAGAGATGTCTGTCTTCATTTAATTTGATTATTTGAGGTGGACTTTCATTATTAAAAAAGCATAATGCATACATGTGAATGGAATGTCACATCATTTGTAGTGCTGCTATGTGGGGCATACACATTATACTGTACTGACACATCCGTTTTTTTGAAACTCTTAGTAAACTGGTGGTGGTGAAGGACGGCGAGAAAAAGGTGGGCCTGTACACCATTTTTGTGAATCCAGCCAACACAAACCACTTTGCTGTGGGTGGGAGAGACCAGTATGTCAGGTGAGACGCACCATGAGTGCTGGCATTTGTAAAGTCATCACAATATCTGTCTACAGTGCTCACTGTTTCTGCTGCCGTTGTGTCAGGATCTATGACCAGAGAAAGATCAATGAAAATGATAATAATGGGGTGCTGAAGAAATTCTGTCCCTCTCATTTGGTATCCAGCGAGTCCAAAACAAACATCACTTGTTTAGTGTACAACCATGACGGCACAGGTAACACACACTCAAACACATGTGACCTCTCAGATTTCCTTATATGGTTTGCATGACTTACATGTCTAAACAATGTACTTTTTTCATCATTTGTTAAAATAATATTTGATGGTGTAACTGTATTTTAGAGCTGCTGGCAAGCTACAATGATGAGGACATTTACCTGTTTGACTCCAGCCACAGTGATGGGGCCGATTTTCGCAGGAGATACAAAGGCCACCGCAACAACGCCACAGGTACACACATCTCAAAGCTAAGCCAATGGTGAAAAAGACAACTGGCTCTCGCGAACAGAGTTTGTATTTTATATACTATATAAGTATTTTAATAGTAATCTCTGACAATACATTTACGCATTTGTCAAGGTATACATGTGCGTGTCCTGGGAATCAAACCCACAACTTTCATGTTGTTGGTGTCATGCTGTAGTGTTTGAGCTAAAGAAACATGTCAAACATGCTTTATTATATGATACAGTCATTATAGGTAGGGTAGATCATTTCAGAAAGGCTAGCAGTAGCAAGCTAGCTTTGAAAACATAAGATCCGTCCTCCCTTCAGAGCACACTAAAGCCATGCCTCTCCAACACATGAACACATACAAATACAATGATTGGAGTGAAACGTTTTATGGTCCTGCACCTTTCACAGAAGATATATATTTATATAAATTTATTTAGAGCACTTAGTGATTGCTATGTGAAGAGTAAAGATTCTTTCAACCAGCATAACAAAAAATAGAAATCACCTCCGCTGCCTTTTCACCATCTCCATTTTCTGTTTCTCTCTGCTTTTGGAATCTCTGCACCAGTAAAGGGAGTAAATTTCTACGGGCCCTGCAGTGAGTTTGTCGTCAGTGGCAGTGACTGTGGACACATCTACCTGTGGGACAAGAACTCCGGCTGTGTGGTGCAGTTTATGGAAGGTGACAGGGGAGGAGTGGTGAGTCGCTGTTGAACTGGTCCATTACATCTGCACTCTGTCTGTTTAATGTCACCATGACATGAAAGACGTGACAGTCTTTTCCTCCCTGTGCTTACATATCTGAGTGAAATGGCTTTCGGAATGAGAAAACAATACAGGGCGGGACTTATTGTTCTTTGGGAATTGATTGGATCATTGGAAGTTGTAGAGATAGAAACTGTCTGGCCATTGGACAGACAATACAGCCCTGTCCTCGGGCAGAGACATTATCAAGAGAAGGGATGTCGTTTTGAGTTGGATGGGAGGTTCATGTTTTTGATTAAAGATTACGAGGCCACATGAAATATAAAAAATTATGACATGCATGGATAAATGATTTATAATAAACAAAGCAATATTGCATGAAAACAAAAATAGTTATTTTGATTTCATGGTGACTTTAACTAGATTTGGTTATTAATGGACATTAGAGTATTGTAGTATTCTGAATTTGATTGAAGCTCCTCATCATCATCTCCTCAGGTGAACTGTCTTGAGCCTCATCCTCATCTCCCAGGTTTGGCCACCAGTGGTCTGGATCATGATGTGAAGCTGTGGGCTCCTACTGCTGAGAACCCCACCACACTGAAGGGACTGAAAGAGGTGCACACTGGCCCGCAGTACATATCTAATGCTAGGCATAGTGCGTGAAATCAAGAAAGGCAACAAAGAAAGGTCATGTCTCTTTCTTTGTTGCCTTTTCTTCTTGGAGAGCTACGTAAGCTTCTGACAGCTTCATTTAAACTAAAAAATATATTTAAATTCCAAAAGGATAGTTGCATGTAACATAACTGCTAAAACAGACATCCTGCTAAAACAGACAGATTCCTAGTTATGGCTGAATGTGATCATGGCTGTTCAGGTAATGAAGAAGAACAAACAAGAGCGTGATGAAGACAGTGTTCGTCATGGTGACCAGTACGACACACAGCTCCTCTGGTTCCTCATGAGACACATGAGAAATCGAAGACCTCAGCGAGTAAGTCATACTATGTGTGTTTTCTTATTAAAGCTGTAATCTGTAACTTTTTATTGGGTTAAAATAAACATAACTGATCTCCTCACTTTACCCTGATTCAACAGTAAGTTTTTTTATACAGTATTACTTTTATTATTTATACTTAAAATATTAATGATTTATAATTAATAAATCATTAAATGAGCGGTCGGGTTTGATTTTGCGGGAAGTATACATCTGTAAACAAAATGAAGATTTTGAATAATTGGACTGACAGCTCAAATTATATTTTCTAACCAAAATGTTACATTACAGCTTTAAAATACAGTTATATTAGTTAATGTACAATTACAATTGTGCAATTAATGTACAATTTACAATTACCTCATTACAATCAGCCCACAATGCCGTCTCAAACCATCGGATTACAGAAAAAATCTTGACTTTACACACCATGTATGATCTGATCTCTCTATCACTGTTCAAATGAGTGACAAAATTTCCTCCATTATTTTGCCTGGCACAGGCCCGGCGAGGGGAGGGTGGAGGGGGTGAGACAGATGAATCTTGGAGCTCACCAGATTCCTCTGACGGAGAAGATGGAGGGCCAGATCATGTGCAGTGCATGTCTTCTTGAGCCACACACACACATTCTTTGTCATATATATTCAAGCTCATACATACTAGTAACACATTGGTAAACAAATAGACTCTGAATTCATATTTTTGATATGTGATCATATATTTACAACCAAACACATACAAACAGCCACAGATTTTTAAACTTGTCATGAATCTGTCAGTCTTGTAAGCAGCGTTTTTCTGCAGCTGTTGTGAGGCACAGATGAGCAACAGTGTTTTCATCATGTGCTCTGTGATCTGAAATTCTTCCTTCACTTCCATCTGTGGTTGGAGTGTGACCTACAGATCACTGAGTGAATGATGAGTGTTACCTCTTCTGAAACCAGCACCATCTTTTACTGGGCTCATCCACCTCTCTGTTATCCACCAGGCTGAGAGAGAAGCACAAAAAACAGCTGGTATTTTTGGACTGCTATTTAAGACGATCTTATTTGTTGTTGCATTGTATTGATAGACTCTCATCTGCCATCTGCTTGTCCACTGCTGTTTTGTCCTTGTTCTTTATTCCTGTATGTATGTGTGTGTGTGCTGAAGTTAGATACAGCAGATCTTCTTGAGGTCAGTCTTGCTCTTTCACCTCTGACTGAAGATACAGAACATAAGCAAGACCGGTTTTGGTTTCTCCTGTGCTACTGACTGCACTTTAATCAGGGATCCGCTTTGAGTTTTGAATCTTTAAGACGAGTGTGCACTTGGTTGTATGCGGGAACGCATTATGGACTTTTTATGGATACAAAGATTTGACACCAGCTTTTGGTTTCGGATTTGTACGTGGGATGGAGTTTCTAAAGAAATTCTGAAAAAATGAACTCTCTGTCATGCTCCTCTAAGCCGTCTCTTAGAACTCAAGAGGAAAAGACAATAATGATTAGTTCAATCCACGTTTCTTCCTCTGTCTTCTGTCTGAACACACATCCTCAGGGTCTTTGCTGTCTGGCCACAGTCAAATGTAGCAGGATGTTTTTCTGAGGGGGGTTTAAGCCCCTGCAGCCCATTTTTTATAAAACTGGTGGCTTTTTTTGTGAGTATTTGAGTTCACAGTTGGTTAAAAGACTGTTGTGTGGGGGAAAGGTTTATTTTAAAGGATGGATGAGCGGCAGGCTCAGAATTACACACAGAATTACCGTGTATGCAGTGAGGGGTAAAGACAAACCCCTTTGCCCCATTTTTTACTTCTTTTTGAGGGGAGTAAAGTCTCAACATTTCTCTTTTGTATGAGAAGAATTATTTAAATGACTGTATATACAAATATATAGATATATAATATTAAAAACCTGTAAACAATGATTACTGTTTCAAAGTCTAAATTCAGTTGGCACTGATGTAGAGGTTTATATTGTATAAGATATTCACTTTTAAATGAATGAGAAACATTTGTGTGTGTACACACACACACACACACACACACTGTGTTTTCCAGTATTCATACCTTTCTCTGATGACAGCCCTAAATTTCCCTGAAGTTTAAAGAATTCATTTGTTCTTTTTTAATTTCACTTCTCAGCGTGGCTCTGATCATAGGCGTTTCATTGAAGGTTTTGATTTATGACTTCTTTCTTGTGTAATGTTGTGTTCTTTTAGTTCATTTGAAAACATGATTTGTGCAGTAAAAAAGAGAAAAATGTGTTGCTGTGCCTTTATTCAAATACAGGAGAGTTTTATGTCTGTCATAATTCTAGGTCATCATACTATATGATGTAAGTTTAGATATAATTATCGATATTGGACTAAATTGTGTTATGGTGTAACAGACATTTTTCTCTTCCTACATTTGTGCATCAAATGTACAATAGAAAATAAATACAAAAGAAAATAAATTGACAGTTTAATTTTCATTAAATGCTTTTTTTTCCACAAAAATGGCTCAAAGAAGGTCAGAAACATCACGTAAAAGTTATCTGTCCACTATCCTGGATTACAATAAAAAGAGGAAGAAGCCAGTGTTGACCCGGTATTTGACTTCTTTATGTATTTTTGGTATGTTGTGTTGAGCAGTATGCTGCAGTTTTATTAAGAATGTGAAATGTCACTTTCTCCAGGGTTGTGTTAATTGGTTGTTTGAATGACAAGATGCTGGTCCTCATGTGACATGTTTTTGTGGTGTGACGGGGACATTGTGTGTACAGTACAGCACATGCAGTCATTACCACTCACTGCCACCGTGTGAAAACACATTTATTTCTTTACTCACACGTTTAATGAACACTGCTTAACTGCAATGCTGGTGCATTAAAATGTTTTTCATGTGTCGTTTAAAGACGTTTCAGCTGTTAACGCTCAATAAAGGCCACACATTTTACAGAGTGGAAACACTTTTGGGAACATCCAGTTTTTACTGAATCAAACAGTGAGCGGCAGTCGCAGCGGAAGAGACTTTTAACTTGAAACACACGCGTCCTTATTTCGGTGTTGACTGCCCGCGGTGGCTTCACGCTTGATTTTGCGCCAGTGTAAGCTTCTTGAGCCTTCCTAAATTGCTCGTTTTAAACTTTGAGCTTTTGGTGAGTAGTTTTTGTATTCGAGATTTTGTTCCTCTGCATATTTTTCGTGCGTTTTTGTGAAGGATTTCTCTCCGCCCGTGCGAGCGCGGCCGGGCCCTGAAGCGGAGCTCGCTCGGCGGCTTGTCCTCTTTGTCTGCTCAGGATTTGCAGACCGTTTCACCGTCTCTTGGCTTGAGTCGTAGCGCATCAAACATTTTTATTTCAACACATAAATAATATAATCACACCGCGTGGTAAACAGCACAGTGAGAATTGGCGTGTTTTGCTCGTTGCGATTTGTGTTGATTTTGCGGACACATTTCGACGTAAAGGCGTTTTTCAGCGTCTCGTGGGTATATTTTGCATTTTTCTCCTCTCAGTTAAAGCGAATCACAAGTTTTGATTTTTAGATTTCAAGCATTATTTTTCCTTCTTGTTTTGTATTTCCTGCGTCATTATGGTGATTAAGCAGCAGACAGTTTGGCCGTGCCACAGACAACATGAATCCCGTTTTCCCTTTTCCTTTGAATTGATTCCCTTTATTTTTCCAGCGCATCCTTCAGTGTGTTTGGTCATCGACGGCGCCTTTGCCAGAAGTATTGATTAAAACAAACCTAACCATGTCCAGTAATGAGGTGTGTTTTTGTTGCCTCAGTGTAACTGGTGGAAGCCGCTCTTTGGTTGGGTGATATTGGGAATTGTAGGTTTGGCTGAGGGCAGTCTAGACCCCAGCCTGCTCACATTGACCCCAGTGACAAAACAGCAGACAGACAGACAGACGACAGCCTGCACTGACGCTATGGAGTGAGTCACAGTCAACACCTCAATGCCACACAACTTTCCTGTGTAGAAATGAATGAGTGGGACTGATCGCCCTGTGACAACATCAGCATCTTAAGATGACGTCCACCAGTAGGGAGTCAATGACATGTTACATGTTACGCTGTACAGACAGCAGGAAGTGTGATTGGGCCCAGTTAACAGCCACACTTTTGAGGCAAAAGCCATCGCTAGCATTATAAATTAGTACACATAGTGTGTTCAGGTAGGATTCTTAGTGGATGTTTAAACTGTGAATGTCTTGTTTTAGACTTACTCTACATTTATTTTGACATTCTGTCTCAAGGAATACTGTACATGACATTTCCCTGGACATTAATCCCTGTGTTTCCCTGTGTCTCTCTGTGCGTCTCCAGTTGTCCCTCCAGTACTAGTCAACTGATGGCCAGCAACGTGACTAATAAGACAGATCCCCGCTCGCTGAACTCCAGGGTGTTCATCGGCAACCTGAACACAATGCTGGTCACCAAGGCAGACGTGGAAGCCATTTTTAGCAAATATGGGAAGATCGTTGGCTGCTCTGTGCACAAGGGCTACGCTTTCGTCCAGTATGCCAACGAGAGAAACGCACGGGCCGCAGTGGCAGGAGAGGACGGCCGAATGATCGTCGGGCAGGTGCTCGGTGAGAACACTAACTGATCCCCAATCAGCTGATATTGTTTAGCTTATTAAGCAGATGCTAAATGATTATTAACTGATGGTTATGGGTTTAGTGTGTTCACTGTATGTTTTAACATTATAAACAACAAATGTGCATTACAATCTTAAAGACCTCACTGACAATTGCAGTGTAGAACAGTTACTGCAAGGACCGGTCTCTTTAAATGAGTTCAAGAGCATGTCAGTGCCTTCAAACCTAACAGACATTTTTAACCACAAGACTGTTAACTACTCTTTAGTGCATGTATTGTGAGATGCAGATTCATCACTGACGTGGAGATTTCTTTACTAATTAAAATATCAACTTGTTTTCCTATCAGATATTAACTTGGCAGGGGAGCCCAAACCTCACCGGTCAAAAACAACGAAACGATCAGCCGGAGATATGTATAGGTAAGTTGAGTTTTGTTCAGATGTTTTCACCCAGTGTATTAGTTTGTTAGTCCACCGTTTTGCTTTAAGCTGTAAACATTCTCTAATGCTATTTCCACAATCTGCCCACAGCAGTTCTACGTTTGAGCTCGATTATGATTTCCAGAGAGATTACTACGACAGGTAAGATCAGCTGCTGTTCTCTTCAAAGCTGAAAGCTGCTTTGGAATGATTTGTTTTGTGAGAAGTGCTTCCGAAATAAAATTGAGTTGAATTTGTGACAGGATGTATTCGTACCCTTCCCGGGTCCCTCCCCCACCCCCTCCTCCTCTCTCCCGAGCTGTGATCCCTTCCAAGCGTCCACGGGTCAGCGTGAGTGGAGGAACCAGCCGCCGAAAGTCCAGCTTCTCCTCTTCATCCAAGAGCAGTCAGCGGTCGTCTTCTAGAGCCCGTCAGTAACTATGTCTGTCTCTCCTCAGTAA
Source organism: Chromobotia macracanthus (assembly GCA_036877525.1). Classification (NCBI taxonomy): domain Eukaryota; kingdom Metazoa; phylum Chordata; class Actinopteri; order Cypriniformes; family Botiidae; genus Chromobotia; species Chromobotia macracanthus. The sequence continues at coordinate 501,549 of JAZGTH010000003.1, forward strand.
CCAGGGCATATTCATAACAGCTACTGTTTGTTTGTGTGAATATAGGAATGTAAAACTTCATTGTTATTAGTGTTTTTTATGTAATGTTATATTAGAAACATTATTAATTACATTTAATTACATATTAATTACAACATGTTATTAATTTAAAGCTGCAATATGTAACTTCTTTGGTAAAAAGTAACAAGCAAGAGCAAGTACATGACAGATCAGTGTTATAATCTCCATACTTAATCTCCATACTGTCAATTTCCCTGATTGACAACAGTACGTTCTATTTTAAGATTTATCATTTGAGCAGTCTGGTTAAATTTTGTGGGGAATGTCTGTACACAGAAAGAAGATCCGGCTACTTTATCACGTGCGAGTACTGTAGATGCTGCAGTGTTTGTATCTTGATCTTACAGCAGTTGTTAAGTATTTAAACTTGTCATCCATGTTAAGAAAATAACTGCAAGTAACCTGCAGTTTTGTGTTTTAAACAGAGATGGTGGTAGAGAGACAAAAGTTACAGATTGCAGCTTTGTTGAATTGATGGGATTGTCAGCTGAACCTGCATTCTGTTTTTCACGTCAGTGAAATCAGATGACCTGCAGACTATTAAGAGAGAACTTTCTCAAATCAAACACAAGGTTGATTACCTTCTAGAGAGTCTAGAAAGGATGGAAAAAGACCACAACAAGAAATCAGGTGGGATGCCCGGCTCAGTATGCAAACACCTGTTTCCTCACTCTCAAATCACTCCAAACCTGAATGATTTTCTTCCTTCTGTGGTGCACTGAAGCTGTTTATATATTTGCATTGGCACAACCATGAGAGGCAGATCTGTCAACAAATGATTGATTTGGGTTTTGCTGTTGTTCAGTAATTGTTTAATAGATCACCAATGGTTTTTCAATGAGTTTGTTCTTGAATAGGACTGTTTTTTTCAACTTTGACATTTACTTTACGACACTCTTCACAGGCAGAAGAGACTCTGATACTGTGTATTCATTCTTGTATTTTGTGCTTCAGAAGGGAAAACTGTGAAGGCAGAAGTGGGTGAGACCTCTTCTCTGCAGCATTCCAGCAAGAAGGACAGAGAGAGGGAAGAGCAAGAGATAAATGACTCTGAGGATGAGAGAGATCTGTTAGAGGAAGAGGTGAGTGGAGGAAATAGAAAGGCAAAATAATGGAGGTTAAGGAACACAAATAAGATATTTTGAAGTATGCTGGTAATCAGCAGTGCCACCTGCTGACTTCCATTGTATGCACACAAAATATCTTGTGCTCCTCAGAAGAATTAAATTACACAGGTTTGGAATGACATTAGGATGAGTAAATGATGGAAGAATGTTCTTTTTTGGGTGAACTATGCCTTAAAGAATTCTCGTTAGTTTAGTAATTCTCAGTAGTGACTCTGGGAAGGCAGAAATTATACATCAGCTTTAAAGACATGACTGTTTGTTATGACGAGGATGTGATTTGAGGGAACCTGGCTGAACATCTGCCCTTTGTGCTAAAAACTGCTTTTCTTCAGGTTAAAAGTCAGGGAGAAGAGCATGAGGAGGAAGAGGAAGGAGAGCATGAGGAGGAAGAGGAGGGTGAGCATGAGGAAGGGGAGGATGATGGTGACAGTGTGAATGGTGATGACTTGTAGACTGTTTCATACATGGTGGACACCAGCCACACACACTGTAACAGTTGAAGTGTACATTTGAAACATAGATGCGCATTAACTTCAGTCTCACTGGTGGCCATTCATTTGAATGCTAGCATGACACCTTCTCAGACGTTTGAGGTGTCCCTCAACCTTTCTGAAGAAAACAAGACAAAACATTCTCTGATTCATTCTGATATGAATATGAGAAGGGTATATTGTACGCATTTGCTTTGGTAGTGGTCCACACCAAATTTCACTAGCAGACGGCAGAATCTGTGTGTATTCAGAGTTAAAACGGCCTGTCTTCTGTTTGTCCTGACTCTCATACAATTTTTGTTTTCTGTGAATAAAGCTAAACATGTATTTTAGGAATGGAAACTTCTCTGTTACAGAGAGTCTGAAGGAGTGTCTGTGTTTGTATTTACCTGTCTTTTTATATTACACTGTTTCAGAAGAATTCTACAGGAACATTTCAATAAAATATTCAAATGTTTTGCGTCTTTGCAGGGTTTTTGTTTTCTGTTGGAAACTGTTTGCATCGGTAGATTGTTTTTTTAGAAACTCTGGATACTAAAAGTTGGCAGTTTTAAAGTTATTCAGTCAGTGATTTCTGAGATTGGTCATGTGGACTGTTTTAATTTAATTTGAGGATGTTTTAATTTAACGGTGTTCCATAAACCAATAAAGTCAGAATCATTATAATCTCCAAAATACCTTTGAATAAGGTTGTAGTGTTATTTCTTGTTTTTCACACAATGAGTTTAAAGTTGCAATTCGTAACTGAGTTATTGATCAAGTACATAACAGATCAGTGTTATGATCTCCTTATCTTACCCTGATTCACAAGGGTAAGATAAGGAAAGTACGTAAAGTAACCTTCAGTTTTGCTTCAAACAGAGATGGTGATGGATGGCTTTAAAACCATGTATTAGTAATGATTCTTTGTTGATTTCTTATTTTCTGGTTTGAGCTTCCAGACAAGTGGTTACTGGAGGTTATCCAGCCTTAATAAGTGAATGCATTAGTATGAGTTCAGTTCATGTTAGAATGTTTAACGAGAATTTAATGACTAATTGTTAAGGAAAGAAGATGCATCATGTGGTTTAACTCAAGTTTTATATTTATGACTGTAGAAAACAGAAACCAGTTGGCCGCATTCACAAGAGGAAAAGCAGAAATCCACTGAAACTGGTGTAACTGTTTTGATCGTCATAAACCCATGTTTTCTCCCAGAGTTGTGTATAAACTCGATCGCCACTTTCCAGGGTAAGAATGACACCATTGCTTGCGTTACCATTGGTGACAGGCTTCACAGAAAACACAGTGCATTGGGTTTGACCATTCTTAATCAGACTGACTGCCATTTTGGTTCCGGCCCATGAATGAGCATAAAATCTGAAGTAATAGACTCCTTTCACTGGTGCTGTGAAAATGCCTGTAAATCAAAGCAAATCATCCCAGTATGAACAGGATCATAAACCGCTTCAGGTCTATGATGATTCTCTTCATGCTGCTTACCAGTGTGTGAGTCATAGGCGTTTCCAATGTTAGTGAATTCTTTCTTATAGGCCAGAGTGGTCCAAGAATTAAAAGGCCCAGTGTGTCCCTCCCCAGATGCCAGAAGTCCAGCAGAAAAGGCAATCTTTTTGGCTGGGGACATGTAATTTATCAGTAACAACTACAAAATGTGAACGCAAAACTTTTCAATTCTGTTTGAAATGCACAACAAGTGTTTAATGAAGCGTTTCCCTATATTTTCTTAAGTATTCAATATATTACAATATTTTCTTAACTCATGAACTTTAGAGATTTCCCACAATGACAACTTTTCTGCAAAATATTTTATAATCATGATAATCTAATGAAATGATGAAAGCCTTACCTTCATTCTCAGTCTGTATTTTGTTAACTGTTTCTTCTAACGTTTTAATTTTTTCCTCCATGTTTTTAATCTTCTCCAGCTCAGCAATAATGTTCAAAGTTGGTAATAAATAATCTTGAGACACTGAGCTGCCAACACAGAGCAGTAATAACATTTGTGACACCACCAGCATCTTGCTGCTTGGTTCTTTAAAATACAAATGAATCGTGATTCTACGCTGCAACGTTTAAACCTGTTTTAGAGCAAAAGTGTTGCATAAAATGTAAACATACATCTGCACTTTAGACTTTGTTGCTTGTGTTTGATTATATATTGCGTGAGGACAGTAGGGTGAGGGACTTCAGAGATAAATCTGCTGCTAAAATGAGTAGAAGTCTTTTTAAAGGTATGGTAGGCAATATCAGAGAGGCTAATGATGGCAAGCTTGCTTTGAAAACAAAGCCTGCCCTCACTTCAGAACTTTCCAACGCCATACCTCCTCTATCGTATGAAAGGTGCAGGGAGGTATGTAAATGCATCATTTGACAGGCAAGTAGCACATCCTATCATTGCGGTCAGACTGAATGCAAACATGAACACCGATGTCATACCAAACAAACTCTATCACTGTCTGTTAAAGGACTATGCTAAATGGGCTGATGCTTTTGACAGTCAACACTGGATATGCAATTACATCTCTTCTGCTTGAAACCTGCTTTTCACCACCTCTCCCTCTCCTCTCTCTCACATACAGTTTTGCTTTATCATTAACTACCAGCTGATGACTAAATAGGCATTAACTCCACAGCCTCACTAAATAAAGAGCTGGAGGAACATGTAAGATCATATTACAGATTTTTATTAATAACTTGCTTCTCGCTTTTCTGTTTGTAAAGTAATCTTTAGCTACCACACACACACAAACACACAATTCTGAGCATGCACATGCACACACTGCAGTGCCTTCACAAAGTTTAGGTATGGAAACCATAAAAGCAAAAGCAGGAATGTGTGCTGGGTCACGTATCATAGGCCCCATTCTGGATCAGTTTCTCTTCTCTGGTGTGATTCAGATCAGATCATCCCGAAATGCAAACTGACGTCTGTGAAACTCAAGGAGATGCACCAGCCTTGTCTCTCCATCTTATCCTGCAGTGACCTAACGCCACATTCTCGCACCAAAGATGAGCCAAGTGCAGTAAACAAGATCCCCCACCCGACACCCCCCTCTCTGCATGTCCATTCGCATGTTACGTCCGTATTTTTAGCCAAGATCAGAGCTCTGTAAAGCTTAATATGGGAGAGAAAGCTCAGGTCTTGCTGTGTCTTCTGAAACCTGCATTTACCTTTCATCCCCTCCTCTTCTACTAGCTCATGTTTTGTTTTCTTGTCGTTTACACGTTTTGTCATGTTTTATACATGTATTTTTTATACATGTACTTTTCTAAAAGTTCATATTAAGTAGGTCTGTAGTTTGACTCTACTTCACCCTGTCTGGCTTACCCACTTCATGCCCAGAAGATATTTCTCTCTCTTTTTAAGCAGCCCACTCCCATCTCTTGTTCAAGCTATCTTAGTTCTCTCTCTCTCTCTCTCTCTCTCTCACACACACACACACACACACACCTAAACCCACACCCTAAATCTCTCTCAACCCTGTTACTCTTCTCTTTTAGCTGTGTGCAAGCGTTTCATTCAGGGGCCTCAGGACTTGATCTTGTCTGTTCTGGGTGGCGGGGATCACAGGTCCTTTCTAATTTCATTTTATGAAGTAATTCATTTATTTGTTTTAAATTGGAACTATAAACATCTCCCTACATCAGCAGTGAATCATGAAGTGGAACCTGGTGTTTCTTGGGTTCCTCCTGACCCTCGGGCAGCTGTCATGGGGGCAGAAAGGAATGGACTTCCCCGAGTATGATGGAAAGGACCGTGTTCACGACCTTAATGCCAAGAATTACAAGTCTGTGATGAAGAAATATGATGTGATGGTGGTGTACTATCATGAACATGTAGGATCCAGCAAAGCTGCCCAGAAACAGTTTCAGATTGAGGAGCTCGCCCTTGAGGTGGGTCTGACTTAACTGGCCAACACTCTTAAAAAGAAAAGTTTTTAAGAGGTTTTTCATAATGATTTCATAGAAGAACCATTGTTAGTTCCCGAAGGAAACAATATGTCAAAGGTTCTTAGAAGAACCCTTTCTCTCTTACCTTTTATAGTCTAAAGAGCTATACACAAGCAACCCTTTGTGAAACAAAAACAAAACTGAAGAGCCAGAAATGGTTCTGCTGTGGCATCATTTAGCATGTTTATTTTAAAGAGTGAATGTGGACAATTATGAACCACAAATGTCAGTGAATGTCAGTGGACATCTGAGAGGTATTCAGAAAAGTCTGTGTCAGAATGATGTCATGGTAACATACGAGTGACGAGAAAGATGAAGAAAACACACAAACATGTGAGGATGAGGAGGGAGGAAGACATTTGAATGGTGTAAGCATTCAATCACCTGCACGCCATCAAATTGCACTAACAGGTGAAGGATAATGTGATTTGTAAGATGCAGCAGACCTGTTGCTATATATGAATGCACATCTGAGACAGTTGCATGTTGATACAAGATATCAATGTCTTCAGTGTTGTTCATCTGCAGGTCTGACTCCAGCTGATTATGTGTTTACACGTTGCGCTGTGCAGCGTTTTAATACGTGCAGAACATGTTTGTTAAAACTTAGTCCTTGAATGAGGTTTCTGTGTCATATTATCTTTTGCCTTCTATGTGATGAAGATAAAAAGACTTTAGACCTTTACTGGCAACCACAGGAAGCAAAACAAACAACTATTCAAGCAACTTTTTGTAAGTCATAAAGATTGAAATGTTCTGAAACATCCTCTAGCTATTACTGTTAAGATGAACTTTTGTCTGATTTAAAGCTGCTGCCTCAAGTTAGTTTCTGGTGCTCTGTGGTGGTTGAATGAGGGAAAGGAATAATACGAGCGTTGAGGATTTTAACTGGTCAGAGTCGTGTCATGGTTTGCTGACCTGTACAGCACTGCTTCCATGGGTCAAATGACCTTACATGCACAGACACATTATTTCACACAGTAATCCTGGTAATTTACCAGCAAATCACCACAATGACTTTACTGGTAAATACACAGATGTGCTGTTCACACAAGCAATGGTTTTCCATCTTTTTAGCAGTAACATGTAAATGATGTCATGATGTCATTAACTGCGAGGTTACCAGTAAAGACAGCTTGGTTGAAAGGGACTATAGACAACGTGTGTGTCTAATCTGATGAATGTGAAAATCTGGTCAGTTATTTATAGAATTAGACCTCCAGCAGTTCTGCTCGTATTCATTTGTTTTGTTATGAATTCTATAGCAAACACAGAGCTAAATGACATTTGAATTTGACCTGTAGTGAATGTTTATGGTCTGTTTTAACCTGTGGGTGGTTCTGTCAGCTGCATTGCTGAGGGGCAGTTCTGAGGACAGTTCCTTCAGTGACCCACTTAAAGCTCTTCTCTGAATTAGAGGGAATGTGAGGAGCAGCTTCTGTGTTCACTGCTGATGCAGCTCACAGTGAATTTGCACCATGTGCATGAGCCCACTCAACTAACAGGGAATGTTCTCAGAATGTTGGCCAGCGCTCTTTTAATGTTCTCTAAAAGGTTCAAAAATGTTCTTGCAGTAACGTTAACAGATTTTACGTTATACATCATATATATCAAAAATGTTCTTAGTGGAACTTTATAAAACGTTACAAAAAAAAAATATATATAATATGCTTATAACCAAACAATAACGTTAGTACAATGTATAAAAACAGAATGTTTTGAATGTTCCTAGCATTCAAAATAACATTTTTTATGTTTTTGTTATGTAGTGGACACATTAATTTAAACTGAAATTGTTAGCTGGGCGGATAGTATAACTGGAGTTTGATGAAAAAATGAATTGATACTTCAGTTCTGAGTCTTTGGGAATCGAGTTGAGTCCAAATGTTAGTCTTTCTACCATAGAGAATCGAGTCTGAGTAATTCACAAAACTGAAGTGAGATTTCCATTCAGCCCGATATCCACAACCACTACTGTACTTAAGAAAAACTGGAATACATTAATGTAAATTCCTTGATGAGGTAAGTCAGGTAACAGAGTTATTTTAACGCTCCAATTTGTCCCACTGTCGTAACTAGACAGTTAGTAGGTTTAAAGTTAGTAGGCCACCAGCTGTTTAGGGCAGGTCAAAGTATCGTCGCTTTTTCCCAAATCACTGCAAAATAGATGAGAAGGGTGAAACTATTCTAAAACGATCCAGACATCAAGATAACAGGCGTGCTGCTTCACGTGAAACTAATAATGTTTCCTCATCAGTCTGTATAATATCATTACTCTGTATGATGTCTGATTATTAAATGTGCTGCATGTAGAGAAACTAATGCTGTAGCATATAAAACAGGAATCCTTCTAGTTTCTTATGCAGCCCCGGTGAAACACGTCGCACATCACGTGCAGTAAATCACCAGCTGAATCTCTGTGATTAATCATATTCTGCAGGTGCTGAAGAACTGAAGCTGGACATGCCTGTAAATCTTAGCTACAGTTATATATGTTTGCATTTAAACGTTTAGCTAACATCAATAATCAAGAGAGACGTGTAAACGAGGAAAGTAGATCACAGAGGAGGCAGTCTCAAAAACAGAAATGATAAAAATACGAATTTGAATAGCAAACTATCACATAGCCAGAGGAAATTAGCAAAACTGAATTTGTAGAAAGATGTTTACAGAATATTTTATTTAAAAAATATATTTTTTTCCTTATTATGTATGGTTATGGTTTAGTGTGTGTGTGTATCTGAGGTGTAAGAAGAAAAAAGGTTTACCAAATACATTAGCTGTGCTGTGAATAAAGGCACAAGCAATTTAATTTTTGAAGATTAGAAGAGATCTCATTTGGTCACACTGTCACCAGAGTACAGCAGTGATCTGTGATTATTGAGTTGTGTGTGTCATGCTGGAAACCTTAGATACATTGATTATTGGGCATTCCTCAAAAGTAATCTGTTTGAAAGTGGAAATAATTAATGGGTGCTGTGATGGATTTGTTTAGGTGACAGAGTTTGTGAGTTTGTGTTGACTGTTGAGAGTCTGAGAGATAAAGATGAGGGAAGCTGAACCGTCTTTTCTTCTGGCTGTACTGTCTGAACGTTTAAGAACTGAAACGCTTTATATCTGCAATATGCACCATGAGATTCTCGAAACTTTGCTTTAGACAAACATTGAGAAGTTGATTTACATTGTGCGATATTTGTTCTGAGAACAAATAAAAAAGTAAAATGATGTTCTCATGATGTTTCTTAAGACTAAAATGACAGGCTGGTAAATAACCACTGGTAAATTACCATCACATCCATTTATTAACATTTCTCAAGTACATCATTGCTAGTAAATTCAGTTTATTAGTCAAAATACAAATATTCTGGACCAACAATCCCAACTAACAATTTCAGGTTGTAGGAATGTTTCCAGAATGTTTCCATTAAGTAGCAAAAATGTTAAAAACTTATTGGTAAGTTGGTAAGTTTTACAAACGTTCAAAACGTCCAGCTTTTAGACATTGTATTAATGTTGTTGCTTGGTTATTAGGACTTTAAACATTAATTCTGTAATCTTTTTAAAACATTCCACTAACTATTAAAGAATAATGTTTTTGATATATGATGTAATGTTAGAAAAAAGTTTGAGAACAACTTTGAGAGAACTTTTGGAGAATGTCGGCCAATATTCGACCAATCACAATTAAGCTATTCAGAGCACTGCATAATAAATACCACAGTTTTTATACTGTGGTATTTATTACCACAGTATAATATGAATATAATTAACCCTACAGTAAACACACTGGTTATTTAGAAGTTGTATAGCTGTGACTTCGTGTAACACTTCACTGCTGAATTCACATTTGTCCAGTGCTGATGTAATGCTGCATGACTTACAACAACCTGCAATTTCTTATGTGCTAGCTGCACAGATGGGGAGTGCATGAGTGTTCAGCATGAAATCTGCAGCGTCGACTGAGAGGAGCGCGCTCCGGGTGCATTACTGTACCTGTCAGCAGATCCTGAACATCACCAGAACCTTGCCAAAATAGTCCTGACTGCTCCCTGCAGAAGCACTAATTATAAACTCTCTGCTGTCATAGCTGTTTGTGTGACACACTGAAATGCTCCACTTTCTGTCCTTATGCACATGCGTGTGGCATGTGGAAACAGTGAGGCTGTCCAATATATATTTATTGTGTCTGTATAAGTGAGCATTGTTACAGAAAGAGATGATGTGCTCTCAGCTGTTTTGCAGAATCTGTGTTCCGATTTTCTGGGCATAAACCAAGCTGAAACTTACTGATTATAACTAATTTGATTTGATTATCTTTTATTTTATGAATCATTACATCATAAGCTCTTCAGAAGTGAATTCAAATGAGATATCCTTTAAACACATGTCAATCAATGACATGGGGGTGTGGCTGCTGCCGGGGGCATGGCTATAGGATAACATATCTTTTGTGAAGAAAATAAATAAAAGAAAGAAAAGAAAAAAAGTTAATTTTTTTCTTGTGAAGAAAAAAATAAACACATGCCAACTGTTGGACTTTCCTGCAGGTCACCTTTTATAACTGTGGTCCATTTGGTCAAAAGCCTGTAGCTGAGTTTTGCTTAAGGTTTGTTTAACATATATTACCCCCCAATAGATGCTAGTAACCTGCTGAACATTTCTGACCGTTGTTGTATTGTCAGTCACGCTAACAAACAGAAAAATGATCACTCAATAACTGTTTCTGTTATAACACAGACACAAACTACATTCTCAAATAAAATTCAGCATTCAAGCAAATACATGGAAAGTAATAATAAACCTCAAACAAGAAATAATCTTCAGCACTAGAGGCTGATTAAACTGTCAACACATTTGATTCTCACATCTGAAAGATCTCAGATTTCAGTCATTCAGACCTGTTTATATGTCCATAACATTCGAATAAAAGTGTAAAACAATGACAGGATTGATAACAAAAGCTTCATGTGTCTTTCATGGTACAAAAGGACAATAAATTACTGTATCTGAAACAGTAATTTACTGCTTCCCCTTAAACCACTGAATCATTTAAACAATTATAAAGTGGATGAAATTTCATAGTATGTGTATGCATAGCAATATAAAAGCATTTGTTCTATCTTTTTCAAGTTTTTAAGTGTTGTTCCTGAAGAAAAGTGTGCATGTTTGGGTGCCCTTGACATCAACTGCAATGCTCTGTTACTGCAGCTGAACAGACACATCTCTGTGCCAACTGCTTTTTCATGCAGCGCCGTGATTGGTGGAGGCAGCTGTCCATCATACGGGTCAGGTTTCACACCGATTTAGAAAGTGCAGGAGCAGCGCTCTTGACGACGGGCTTTTATGGATGAAGAAACCAACTACAGTTACAGCATATCCTGAAATATCTGCGCAGGCAGAAAACAAATGTGTTTGCGCTCCAGATCCATCTCTCTCAGGTTTATAACCATAATCAGAACAAACTGGATGTGCAGAACAGAAGCATAAAGGGTGTGCTGACACCAGACAAGAGTTTGCACATGAACCAGAATGCATTCTAAATTTAATGAAACGTTACTGCAAGAACATTCTTTACTTTCATAGAACATTTAGAGAATGTTAGCCAACTCTATAAACAATGTATTCCCACCAAGATCACAAAGATCTCCACCACTTTACAAGTCTACACAAACAAAACATGCGATTTAGTTTGAAAAAGGACATTGAAGTTAAAAATAGTCTATTTTGTGACAGCTTGCTGCTCAAGTCCTGGAGGACCTAGATGACGAGGACATTGGAATTGGTCTGCTTGATGAGAAGAAAGACAGTGCTGTTGCCAAGAAACTAGGTATGTGCATTAAAAAAATGACATTATAAACGGTTGGGTCACAACCTAAAAATCACAGGTCAGTTCTGATCTGGTTGTAAAGTGCTGAACCCATAAAACTAAATGCAACATTGAATGTCAAACTCTTTTAAAAGAACTTTCCATATATTTTGCTGCTGAGGTCAAAATCTACTTAACCTGGTTTGTGACCACATGTTTGTATGTTGTATGTTTTGTGCACTGTATGATGATTCTAAATTCACTCCTTGACCTTATGTGGGAAGTTGTGGTAATGTTATGTAAGGCTGAAGATAAACGTGTCTGTTTCTATAGGGTAGAATAAGAGGTAAAAGGTTCATTTGTTTTTGTGAAAGTTTGTTTTCTTCACTCTCAATCAAACTCGTATCTGACCTTGTGTTGTGTTTGCTGGTGGATTAAATGATTACATTTAACTTTTGACATGCAATAATTTCCTGATTAGAGCTGGATTAGTTGCCTTGTGGAAGTCAGTACAAGAACAACCTTGACCTCTGGTGGACATTTCAGAATATACCTGCATATATGTTCTCACAGGCTGATTCAGTCTTTGTGCTCCTCAGGTCTGGAAGAGGCTGACAGTATCTATGTCTTCATTGAGGATGAGGTCATTGAGTATGATGGAGAGCTTGCTGCAGACACACTGGTGGAGTTCATCTATGATGTGCGTGAAAAATTAGTGCTCATTTATTCCTGGAGCTTTTTATGGACTTCGACCTTCTCAAACTAATAATTCTTGCATCTTTCATTTATTTCCTGGGCTTCCTTTTTCCTGCTTTTTCTGCTCCGCAGTGGCTGCAATCTGTCCCACTGTATTTCCCTCGTTTTCTGTTTGACTTTTGTCCCAGGTCATTGAGGATCCAGTGGAGATTATTAGCAATGTGCGTGAGTTGAGAGGTTTCCATAATATTGAGGAGGACATCAAGCTGGTGGGCTTCTTCAAGAGCGAGAAATCTGAGCGTACGTGTCTCTCAGGACAAAATTAAACTAGTATTGGAGAAGGTAAGTTAACAGATTAAGAAGTTCACTGGTGGTCTTCTGGTTTTAGACTATCATGCCTTTGAGGACGCGGCAGAGGAGTTTCATCCTCACATCCTGTTCTTCGCCACCTTTAGTCCAAAGGTAATAAACGTTCTCTTCGTTTACACCCCCCGTGTGACAACAGACGATTATTTTAACAGATTGATGTGAATTTTCCCAGTGACCCGTAGAACTGCGACACTTTCTTAAATATTATTATATTAATACAGAAAAATCACTACAAGTTCTGTTCAAACATTTATTAAAATCTAAGAAACAACAGTATTTATCTAAGTCAGGACTGTCTTTTAACATTAATTTACATTGTGCTTAAAGATAACAGATAACTGTAAGTGTGTAAGAGTTGTATAAGATTGATTTATTTTAAACCTGTAGGGTACTTTTTAAAAGCAGCCCTTTTTTACATATATGCCAGTTTATCCTCAAATGAATGTGGTCTCTCAAAAGCAGATTTGACCCCCGTCTGCAGGTTGCTAAGAGTCTAGACTTGAAGCTGAATGAGGTGGACTTCTACGAGCCCTTCATGGACCATCCCATCGTCATTCCTGGGAAACCCTACAGCGAGGAGGAGCTTGTGGAATTCATCGAGGACAATGACAGGTTTGTTCACTGAACGATTCACTGATCTGATCAGCTTTAACTGTGAAGAACTATAAAGAAAGTGTGTTAATGTACAACATCTCCGCAGGCCCACACTGAGGAAAATGCAGCCACACAACATGTATGAGATCTGGGTAAGCAGGTCTGCTACAAAGAACATGTTGGTGAATTTAAATAAAAACATGTTTAGTGTGTGCAAAACAGCTCTGTATACTCTATATACTCTATATACTCTATATAATCTATATACTCTATATACTCTATATAATCTATATACTCTATATACTCTGTATACTCTATATACTCTATATACTCTATATACTCTATATAATCTATATACTCTATATACTCTATATACTCTATATAATCTATATACTCTATATACTCTATATACTCTATATAATCTATATACTCTATATACTCTATATAATCTATATACTCTATATACTCTATATACTCTATATACTCTATATAATCTATATACTCTATATAATCTATATAATCTATATACTCTATATAATCTATATACTCTATATACTCTATATACTCTATATACTCTATATACTCTATATACTCTATATAATCTATATAATCTATATAATCTATATAATCTATATACTCTATATAATCTATATACTCTATATACTCTATATAATCTATATACTCTATATAATCTATATAATCTATATACTCTATATAATCTATATACCTATATATCTATATACTCTATATAATCTATATACTCTATATACTCTATATACTCTATATAATCTATATACTCTATATAATCTATATACTCTATATACTCTATATAATCTATATATCTATATACTCTATATACATCTATATAATCTATATACTCTATATACTCTATATACTCTATATAATCTATATAATCTATATACTCTATATATAATCTATATACTCATATATATACTCTATATAATCTATATACTCTATATAATCTATATACTCTATATAATCTATATAATCTATATACTCCTATATAATCTATATACTCTATATACTCTATATAATCATATACTTATATAATCTATATACTCTATATACTCTATATACTCTATATAATCTATATACTCTATATAATCTATATACTCTATATACTCTATATACTCTATATAATCTATATAATCTATATACTCTATATAATCTATATACTCTATATACTCTATATACTCTATATAATCTATATACTCTATATAATCTATATATATACTCTATATACTCTATATAATCTATATACTCTATATACTCTATATACTCTATATAATCTATATACTCTATATAATCTATATACTCTATATACTCTATATAATCTATATACTCTATATACTCTATATACTGTATATACTCTATATAATCTATATACTCTATATAATCTATATACTCTATATACTCTATATACTCTATATACTCTATATAATCTATATAATCTATATACTCTATATAATCTATATACTCTATATAATCTATATAATCTATATACTCTATATAATCTATATACTCTATATAATCTATATACTCTATATACTCTATATAATCTATATAATCTATATACTCTATATAATCTATATACTCTATATACTCTATATACTCTATATACTCTATATAATCTATATAATCTATATACTCTATATAATCTATATACTCTATATACTCTATATAATCTATATAATCTATATACTCTATATACTGTATATACTCTATATAATCTATATACTCTATATAATCTATATACTCTATATACTCTATATACTCTATATACTCTATATACTCTATATACTCTATATATAAACTATTCCGTTTGACACGAGTCAGGAATTAAAGGCGCAATATGTTTGTTTACCGCTAGAGGCCGCTCATGCACACAATAATAAAGGCAACCGCACTGCCGCTGAGTTCTCTGCTGCTGAAAGCTCATGGAGGATGAGATGATGAAAAGTCTTAAAACGTTCCGTCACATGATTTCATTTGATCATTCTGATGGATTAGCCGCAAGTAATGTAATGGTTAATGTTAAATTACTACTCATGCTCATTTGTTTTTAATTACATGATGGAGTAACGCAGCGCTTTAAACGTTCAGAACAATCATAATGATTGTTGATGTGTGAAATAACAACAGATCGACGTGCTAGACGCTACTTCCGCATTTCACAGCCTCTGTTGCCATGGTTATACGGAGCAAAAGCGGAAACTGAGGACGAGGCGGACATGACGTCACTGACAGGCCACGCAACATTTCTTTGAGTTTAACATTGTAGTAAACATTTGGGATAATGTAAGTGCACAAGTGAACAAAATATATGCAAGTGTTTTTATCTTTAATGCAAAATCCTTACATATTGTGCCTTTAATTTCACCCAAACCACTTCACATATTCAGTGCTGTTTTGAGGTTTTTAAACCTTACTTCCATCTTAGCTGTTACATATTTTCAGTGTTTTGAAAATCTCCACTTAAATTAATACAATGATTCAAAAATGTTAGCAGTGACATCATTGTAATATATGCATTGAGAATTGAGTTCTTGCTTAATCTGTTTAATTAAATCTTGCCGCTTTCCACTAAGCATAAGCATAAAGCCTAATGCATTTGACCCTGTTCTGTTACTGCTATTTCCTTTATAAGAAGCAAATCTAGCATATTTGTAAAATTATCTTGGCAACTCATGGCGGAGTTTCAGTGGTGTGAAGCAGGTGGTGCAGTTGTGTTATACTAACAACACAGCAGAAGAGTTTTGTGTTCTTTCACCTATCTTCTACAGGAGGATGCTCTTGATGGAGAGCACATAATTGCTTTTGCTGAGGAGAGTGACCCAGGTACAGACTTCCTTATTTATGCATTCAATTAAAGGGAAATGTTTCTATGAATTAGCATCATCTATTCCAATCCATTGTTTTTGTTTAACAAATGTATTCGTACTCAACTTCTTTTAGATGGCTATGAATTCCTTGATATTGTGAAGGAGGTAGCAGAAGATAACACAGACAATCCCGACCTGAGCATCGTCTGGATTGACCCTGATGACTTCCCACTGGTATCCTGGTTTTAATCACAATAAAGATCCTTGTTGTGAAAATGGATATTGAATCTCAAGAAGATTGAGTGGTGATGAGAATGTGTCTGTGACCTGCAGCTTGTCCCGTATTGGGAGAAGACCTTCGACATTGACCTGTCCTCACCTCAGATTGGTGTAGTGGAGGTTGATGATGTAAGTTTTTCAGAAGGCTGGTGGGATTTTGGCACTTTTTAGGTTCTTGAGATATCGCAGCTGAACTCTTCCATCTTCTGTAGGCTGAGAGTATCTGGTTGGAGATGGATGATGATGATGACATGCCTACAACAAAAGAGCTTGAGGATTGGCTGGAGGATGTGCTGGAGGACAAAATTGACCCTGATGACGATGATGATGATGACGACGACGACGATGATGACGACGATGATGATGATGACGACGATGATGACGACGATGACGACGATGACGACGATGATGACGATGACGATGATGACGATGACGACGACGATGACGACGACGATGATGACGATGATGATGACGACGACGATGACGACGACGATGATGACGACGATGACGATGATGACGACGACGATGATGACGACGATGATGACGACGACGATGATGATTAAACTCTCACCATCGTACTTGTAACTACGTGTTGTCCAGGTCTGGTCTAAACTCTTTGTATTTGCACTGTCTGAATCATCAATGTCATCAAAATTCCTTTTATTATTTGTTGTCAGAAATCAGAAGTCATTATTTACCTGTCAACTGGTTGCACTCATCTCTATTCATTTGCCATATGCTCCTAACTGACTTAATTTTCTCTCCTATTGACCTTGTATTTTATTCAAAGACCACACCCTCTCAAAGATATTCACAAGATCTCTAAAAGAAAAATCATTAGCAATAGATGTGTATTGCTTTCATCTAATTTTCACCTATATTTTTAATCTTTTTAATGAACATTGGCAAGTAAATACAGCACTAATACAACTGGAAAAGGGCCTTGCTTTCAAGCATGTACACATGTAAACCTGTCAGATTGTCAGAGGGAGCAGCAACATTATTTGAAGTGTAAATCCATCTGTTAAAATTGTTACTGTCTCAGTGTTTATTTGTATTAATATGTGGATGGATTGTTTGTCCCACTGTGGTAGGACCTAAAGGTGCTAAGCAGGCTTTTCCTCAAGGTCAGTAGTCAAACCTTCTTCCTTTGTTAAGATGGGATGTGACTATGTGACTTTAGACAGAAAAAGGATTGTCCAGCCTTCCTTTTGTGTCTAAAAAGTGCAGTAAATCACAAACGTTTTCTACTGAAAAAGAAAAACATTGATATTTTATTTTTTGTAATGAAGACAACTTGGTTTTACTCTCAAGTCTTACAATAAAAAAAGATTGAAATTAAAGTTTTGATTTTAAAGTGTGTCTAAGTTTGATATAATCTAGATTTCAGTTTCATAAGTACAGTCCTTTTAATAACAGGTTTTAATAATACAATAGCGTCTTAACTACGTTAATTAGTTCTAGATCTTTTTGAAATGAACTTACAATCATAATACGTCACACTCATGATACAGACCTCATTGTTTGTTTGTTTAAAAGCTAATATTGTATTAAAGTCTTTTATATCTTTTTAACTTTTTAACTTCATTCCTAGTTATAAGTTATGTATTTCTGTTTGGAGTAACATTTGTTATCTTTCCTTCAGGAAACACCAGCACTTGAAGTGAAAAAGCAATTTTAGCAAAAACAGGCTACGTTTTAAATGTTTTTAAGAAATATTTGTAGGACATGTTTTAAGGAGAACTCCTCAAAAAACTGCAATTTCATGTATTTGAGAAACTGTAGTACTGTAGATGCCCAAATCCAATCAGTACTGGTGCTGCATTTCAGTACTTCATATTGACTGAATGTATATCGTCAGCACAGTACACTGTTTGTCGCTTAAAGGGTTTCTCAAGGATACAAAATGTTTCATCAGTTAAGATTGCTTTCAAAACCATTTAATGTTTTAAAAACATTCAACACTCTTCAAAATATACTTTTTTTCAGCAGTCATACAGATTTGAAATAGTTGAAATATAAATACATGACAAGCTTTATTTTGGAGTGAAATATTTCAGAGGCATTACTGACTTCTGCAGCTTTTATAACACAGACACGTTGAGACCATCTGAGTGTCATTTAAAATGGATCAGGTACAAATAACTAATGAAACAGTTCATTCTCACGACTGCCCTTTAGTAATACTTGATTCATATTTGTAAAAAAATGTCAGCAAAATATTTTTCCCAAAGGCAAACGATTCTACTTGAGAGTGCCTTCTGTCCAGAAACGCTCTAAATACAACATTAAACAAAATATATCGCTGCAGATTGGCTGCAGGACTGTTTCATTATTCTTCCACATCATCGTTTTTTTTTAAACTGCATAGAAAAATAAATCAATGGATCAAAGAAAGAAACATCTGAAATCTTAATGCAAAAACAAAAGCTTTAGTCAAAGCATCAGATACAGCTACAAACAAAAGTCTTTATTTGCTACTGTAATACTACATAACTGTCCATTTATACCAGACATTGACATCACAGTTTTTCCACTGCTGATTAGCTTTGATATTACCAACAAATCATATGAAAGACATATGCAGGTATGTCAATTCCAGAATCCAGTTCATTCTTCATTTGACAGTGGTCAACTTCTGGCTCTTTATTGAACACCAGGCCATGAAAATGTCCCTGTTAAAAGAATTAAGCACAGAGCATGTAAACATACACAAACCTCACATAAATGCAGGAGTAAACATGCATTACACATAGATAAATACACAGACACACACCTGCAGTGTGTGGCTACACACTCGTTGCTGCAGTATTCTTTATCCCAGTCTTGGCTCTCCACAGCCACATTTGTGCATCCAGCACGAACGCAGAGATTAACAGCAGCAGAAGAAGAGGAGACTGCAGAAGAAATGCTCACCTCCATCTGAAAGATGAGGAGATACTTGTTTGTTTATTAGATTACATGGAAGTTTCCAAATAGTTTTGCCATGTAAAACATTAATATGATGTTAAAGCTGTAACTTTCGCCTCTCTGTTTGAAACATGAAATTGCAGGTTACTTTACGTATGTTGAAACTGACATTTTCTGGGAAATCAGACCTGACAGCTCAAATTACAATTATTATAAACTTACAGCTGTCAATCAGTGAACGGTAAGGAGATTGTGTTAAACACTGATCTTTGTGTACTGGCTCAATAACTGTTTTTTTTTTTTTTTAATATGATGTTAATTATGGACGGGAGTACCTCTGACTCAAGTCCCTCCGTCATGTCATTTCCAGTGACAGACTGCTCACTGGGTTTCCGCACCTGCTTCTCAACAGGTTGCACTGAGGCAGTGACGGTGGATGAGGAAATAACAGGGTTGATATTTCTTGCTGTAGTAACAATGATTGGTGTGGATGACTCAGAATGTAAAGAAGCAGGCACAATCTTTATCTGGAGAGGCACGGGAGGCAAAGCCATGGAACTTCCTGCCCCTCCACAGGGCTTGGCCTGGAGAGGGGGCCGGGCTGGGGTTATTACCATCTGTTGCACACGTGGAGGGGCACCCTGCATCTGCTGCAGCGGTGGAGGCTGCTGGCCAGGGGCTATTGCAGCATCTGCAGACTGCTGCACAGTTCGTATTGCAGCTGGAATGACCGTCACCATGGATGTATGGAGCTGAGCACCTGCCTGTAACATCTGCTGGGAGATGATAATTTTGGTGACAGTGGCTGCTGAGCTGGGCTTAGGAGGAGTCTGACTGACAGCAAGGGATAAAGAGCCTGTATGGGAACAGGTGGTGACCTGAGGTACGTCGAGGATGATGTTGGATGTGCAGATGTTAGTGATATTGTTCTGCTCAGGGTTTGAGGTAATCTGTGCAGGAGCAGTGGAGATGGGTGGAGGACAGGGAGCAGGTGGAGGAGTAGAAGGAACATTGTCCTCCATCTCTGGAGATGATGGCTGAATGAAAAACAATGAAAAGAAAGAAACATAAGAAAGCAGTTTTAAATTTAAAATTTAAAAAGCCCATCACTGAGGAGGACTAACGTGTGTACTCACTTTTGAGAGCTGATTTGCTCTGTAGGCTGCTAAAGCGTTCAGATATTCTTTCTTGCCTGTCTCTGCTTTCCTCCTGTACACCTACAAATTTCAGAATGTAAAAAGTAAAAAAGTTTTAAAAAAGAAAAAAAGGGTTTTGATTCCAAAAGCACTAAATGAATGGATTGATCTGTGTTTTCTGTTGAGTTGGTCTTGAGGAGAACAGTGAAGACAGATTTTTAATGTTTCTATAAGTGTAGTTTGATTAGATGATAGTAGATGCGCTGGTGAAAAAGAAGCGCTGGTAAGTCCTATAGGCCAAGTCCTACAAGAGGTGGCCATCAAATCCTGCAAGGGTTGCCTTTCATTGTGTTGAGGAAGTGTATCAATGAATATTAAGCTGTGTGTTTAAACTGTATTTGATTTGTTTTGAGCTGTGTATAGTCTGTGTATGGTCTGTGTGAGTATGACTGTGAAAACAAGCTCTGCATCTCATGAGTGGTGACTGCGTACCCTTCTGTGTCTCACAGAGGGAGCGTAATTGTTGTCTCACTTGAGCAGGGTGTATGAGCCCTGTAAATAAAGGGACCCAGCATAATTGTATGAGCCCTGTAAATAAAGGGACCCAGCATAATTGTATGAGCCCTGTAAATAAAGGGACCCAGCATAATTGTATGAGCCCTGTAAATAAAGGGACTCAGCATAATTGTATGTGTATATCTATGTATAAAACTTGAATACTATGTCTAAATGATGGGTTGGGAAACATGATGTATAAAACCTAACATTGAGGAAAATGTTGCTGATATTGCTGTTTGGTATTAGTTGGAAGAAAATCGTAAGCACTCTGCGAATCAGCAGTAAACTGATTACTAGGTATAAAGGAAGAAACTTATAAAAATTATCAGTTTTTACAAAAAAGTTTGAGTGGAAACAATTGAAAGGTAAAGGTTTGCAGTATTGAACAACTATGGCAACAACTCCTGTAGAACGTTTGGGAGTAAAGTATCCCCTATGTAAAGAACTTATAGATAAGCTCTCTAAAAAAAATGGCAGAAGATAACAAAAAACATGATGACAAAATGGCCTAAAGAGGGAACATTTGAGGTAGCATTGTGAGAGGAGATGGAAACATTGGTAAAAAATTTTACAAAACTAAAGATATGGGTCAGAAACAAAAAAAGAGAAGAAAAAAGAAAAAGAGACAAGAAGTGTTAACACTATTCAAAAAAAAGGGGAAAACTTCGAGTTTGCAGATCCCCCTCCTTATGTGACCTCTGAAGGTCAATTTCCATTACTCAAAGGAGTGGTACAAGTTTCTGGAGAGATGTAGATGGAAGGAAATGTGGAGATAATAGATGAAAAACAAAGAAGGCTAAAAGACAGGCAGGATAAGAGTGAAAAGGAAGGCCTGTATTTAGACTGTGATAAGTACAGTCAGCTTTGGAGAAAATAAAAACAGTATAAACAAAAAAGGCCAAGTGAAAAGGAACCAACAGTACAGACAGGATGGGTAGAAAAGGAAATTGAAGTAGAAAGGTTCCTTGAGGAAGAGTTACATAGAAGGATTGAGGAGGCAGGAAAGCTTATGGCTGAAACAGATAAACTGTTGAGAAGAACTGGGTTGCTAGAAAGTAGCAGAGTAGAAGAAGGTGAAAGAGTCATCTCATCTGATGAAGGAAGGTGGTCACAGGAAGAAGGGAAAGAACGGTTTAGACCATTGGCAAAACAATTCCCTATTTTAATTAAAGGAGGGCAGGGGCAATACATACCTTGGCCTCACAGGATCTTAAGGGGCTGGTCACTCTACTCCCTGACATGCACGAGGGGGCTGGGAAATGGATTAGAGTATTTGAAGAAACAACTATGGGCAAGCTTTTAGCTGTGGGTGATATCAAAGCACTCCTAGCAAAAATTACAGGAGGTGCGAAGATGGAAGAAATCCTTCAAGCATTTGGCTTAGAGAGAGCTGTAGACTCACATTACATGGACGGTACTACTTTTAATGTTTACCGCCCCACCGTATGGCAAGCACTACATGTGGAATATTCAACCAAAGTTGACCCTAAAGCATTGAAGGGTGAGCAGTTGGGGAAAACTGAAAACCCAGTCACATATGTTCAGAGACAATTGAAAAGATAGAAGCAAGAGACTGAAGGGAATCCAGAAGGAGACCCTCTAACGGCTACATTGTTCAGAAATGCTGTAATAGAAGCCATGCCACAAGCTGTAAAGAGTAAGTTAGAAAATGTAGTCGTTCTGAACTCCACGCCACCATGTGTCTCATGCAGTGGAACTGTACAGAAAGAATGAACAAAACCTCAAAAATCTAGAGAAAGAATTACAGAGAAAACTAACTCAATTACAGCTTGAAGAACTAATAGCCAAACATAAAAAAAAAATTCAAGCAGTCGTAAAGAAAGAAGAGTCTAAGAGTCTAAAGAAGACTCTAATGGCATCTGTAAATGCTTCGCAACCAACTGTCCAACTGTTTATGCTCAGCAGCAGGGGCCTCTCGGGTGGAAAAGAAAAACTCAAGCATGGAGACAGAGAGGGAGAGACAAAGCGATAAATTTTCCTCCAGGAGTGTGCTGGGGATGTGGACAGCCAGGACAGAACAGAAGAGTCTGCCCTAGAGAGGGCAGAAGAGTCTTCATTGTCCTGTGAACCCCCGGGGAGGCCCAAATCAAAAATACTAGGGATGCCTAGAGAATCCTATAGGGAAGAGTCAACTTCTAACTAATAATGCAAACCAAGAACCTGTATTGCAAATTGAAGTAGAAGGAAAAACCATACACATGATGACAGACACAGGAGCAGTTTATACATGTGTAAAGTCAAATTATGCTTCACACCTCCCATGTCTGGAAAGTTTATAAAGCAGTAGGATTCTCAGGACAGATACAACTGATTCCTATAACTGCTCCAATCTGTCTGCAAACAAAAAAACAAAAGTGTGACCATGCCTATCCTGATATCAAATCACATATATCTTTATATGTGGGAAAAAATTGGGAAACAAAGGATTTAAGACCAATGATAAAAAAGCTGCACAAAGCAAATGGGAGCCCACAATAAATACATTGATTTTTCATTTCTCTAACAGGAAATACATACAATTTTGAGAGATTCCATTAAAGTGCTTACAAAATTAGCCCAAGGAGGTCACAAAGTATCTAAAACCAAACTGCAATATTGCCTGCCACAAGTTGAATATTTAGGGCGATTAATCTCATATGGCACAAAGGCCATAACCCCAACGTACTTAGAAGGTATAAGTAAAGCACTATTGTCACAAACAGTAGGCCAGATGATGACCTTTTAGAAATGACTGGCTTCAGTAGTGATTGGATAAAAGATTATGCTATGAAAAAGCCCCATTGAAAGATCTTAGTGACAAAAGATTACCAAAACATTTGGCGTTCACATGAAAGACATATTGTTGCACCAACCTAACTCTTAAACATCCTTATTCTAGATGCACATGGTTTTGACCATTGTGCAAAGGTGGAAGTAATAAGGAAGTTTAAACAACAAGGGCATTGGTCTCCATACGTGTACGAAATGGTAGAAGAACTTCTGTCTACATGTGAGATCTGTGCTAGGTATAATGTCAGAAAGGGAAAAACAACATCAATACGTCATATACCTGTACCTGAAGGACCTTTCAAACACTTGGTGATGGATTATGTGGATATGATAAAGCGTGTACAGGGCAAGAGATACATGCTTGTGGTCATCGATTGATTTAGCCATTGAAGAGGCAGCAACAGTAATTAAATTTTTGACAAGAGAAGTGTTTCCCAGATTTATAATCCCATCAGAAATAAGTTCAGATAATGGATCAGCTTTCATCCAAAAAATTGTAAAACAAGTATTACAACACTTAAGAATAAAGCAAAGACTAGGCTGCATTGACCATCCACAATCACAGGAACAAGTTGAGAAATTAACGGTCCTCTCAAATCCAAGCTCAACAACATATGTGCAAGTAATAAACTTAATCGATTAAGTAACTCCAGGAACCCCTCATTAACTCATTTTGACGTGTGTGGAGAAGACTCCTATAAAGACCCTTCCCCAACCAGGCACAAACGTTGTTCTGCAGACCAGCTCGGCTTTATGTCTCTGATAATAAAGTCTATCTTTTGCCATCAAAACCTTTTAAAAAAAGTCTTTAAGTGATCCTTCTAAGATGTGGAATAAACCACAACACATGTGGAGTGAATTTCAGCTGGTCATCAAACATCACCCCAAGGTTTCTAATGGATCAAGTGGGTGTAAGAGTGGAGTGGTAATTCACTGTTAAAGTACCAGTTCCAGTAACTTCACATATTTAAAGCCGCAATCCATAACTTCTGCCTCTCTACCACCATCTCTGTTTGAAACATAATATTGCAGGTTACTTTACATAATTTTCTTAAAGTATGTTGAAGTCAAACAAAGCCAAACTGACACTTCCTGGGAAATCAGTCCGGACAGTGCAAATTATAAATCATTATGATAAACTGTACTTGCTCAATAACTGATTTATGTTCATTTTTAATCCAAAACATGTAAGTTAAACAATTAACTAGCTTTTTAATTACTCTTTTTATTAGCATCTTTTTCATGCAAATACTCTTTGAAGAATCTTTGAAGGAACAAACTCTACCTGCTTTTGCTCTTCCCCAAGACTGTCCCAAATGGATGCTACAATTTTCGACATCTCTCCAAATGTGGCGTTTGGGTTCTGGCCTTTGATGGCTGCCTGGGTGTCTCTGAAGAACAGAGCGTAAGCTGACACTGGTTTCTGCGGTTCCTCAGGTGACTTAGACACACTGGCTTCCCCACCGAGGCTGAGCCCTAACTGAGCACTTAGATCTGACTGGTCTTTGGTAGTGAGCTGGTTGTGTCCTAGGTGATTTGTATCCTTCATTGGAATATTAATAGTCACGGAAGAGTTACTGTTGAAATGGGAGTCAAAAGAATGGCCAAGATCCTATAAAAAAAAAAAACAACAACAGGAAGAGAAATACATTATATGGCCTGTCACCAATTACTCCAGACCAAACTCACATTAACAGCCATTTAAATGAACCTTTTTTTGCCAGTTGAAAGCAAAAAAATAAATGTAAGTGCTCAGACCCAAGAACCTTACCAGACCCAGAGTTGAGGTTAGTAGCGCAATTTCCCCTGCTTGCTTGATCACACTCACATTCATGTGATCTGTGTCGTGAGATGCTGCATTCATGAAAGTGGAGGCAGAAGAGGGCTTCTTCTCCCCTACAGCAGCATTACTGACGAGACTGTCTCCAGCTTCCCTTGAGCTCCCAGTCTGCTCGACCAGCTCTCCAAAATGAGCCTCAACAGTGAGGGCACAATCTGGAGATGGGTGGGATTTCAAATTCTTCATTACCCAGACTGGGCATATAAAATGTTTTCTACAATAAGAAAAATAATAATAAAAAATGCTATTACAAGACAAAATCAGTTTATTCAACTGATTACTTGCTAATCCAATTTAATGTGAATAAGTGTGTGTATGTAAAGTAGCATTACCTCAGAAGAAAGAAAATGATGACCAGACCCACTGATGAGCAGATATGAACCACTGCCACCTGCAAACTAATAAATAAAAAACAAAAAGGTTTTCATTATACATTCATAATAATGAACACTTCGCAGACATTGTGCATAATGATACGAACTTATTCTGGAATTCACATAAATATATGAAATCAAGTATTAAATTGTTATATTAGACTGAAGACTGACAAAAACAGTCAGATTTACCTTGTTCACAGAATCAGATCCATTGTAAGACGAGTTATCCATGAACTCACTCCGTCACAGATAACAATTCTGATCCATAAAGATAATAAATATTCAAAGTAAGTCTTTATGTTTTTGCATATTAGCAGCGATACAATCTAAGAGACACAAGTGAGGGAATGTCAACAAAAAAACCATGAAGTTAATGATCTCCCGCGGTTACCTGAAAACAAGAAAGACATGAACGGTAAGAGTTGTGTTGTTCCCGTGTCCTCCAGCATGTCTTCATAACATTATATGACATGATAATGTTGTTCGTAACATTACACGACATGATAATGTTGTTCATAACATTAAATGACATGATAATGTTGTTCATAACATTAAATGACATGATAATGTTGTTCATAACATTACATGACATGATAATGTTGTTCGTAACATTACATGACATGATAATGTTGTTCGTAACATTATATGACATGATAATGTTGTTCTAACATATATGACTATATGTTGTTTAACATTATACACATGATAATGGTAACATTACGACATGATAATGTTGTTCGTAACATTACGACATATAATGTTCGTAACATTACACATGATATTTGTTCGTAACATTAACGACATGATAATGTTGTTCGTAACATTACGACATGATAATGTTGTTCGTAACATTACGACATGATAACGTAACATACACACATGATAATGTTGTTCGTAACATTATATGACATGATAATGTTGTTCGTAACATTATATGACATGATAATGTTGTTCGTAACATTATACGACATGATAATGTTGTTCGTAACATTATACGACATGATAATGTTGTTCGTAACATTATACGACATGATAATGTTGTCGTAACATTATACGACATGATATGTGTTCTAACATTACCACTGATAATTTGTTCGTAACATTACACATGATATGTTGTTAGTAACATTACACATGATAATTTGTTCGTAATTTACGACATGATAATGTTGTTCGTAACATTATATACATGATAATGTTGTTCGTAACATTATATGACATGATATTTGTTGATACATATAATTTGTTACACGACATGATAATTTGTTCTAACATTATATACATGATAATTTGTTCGTAACTTATACTATATTTGTTGTAACATTTCGACATTTTTGTTCTAAATATCGAATATAAAGTAACATTTACGACATGATAATTTTTCGTAACATTACACATGATATGTGTTCGTAACATTACGTATATTTGTTCGTAACATTACCGACATGATAATGTTGTTCGTAACTACACACTGATATGTTGTTCGTAACTTAACGACATGATAATGTTGTTCGTAACATTAACGACATGATATGTTGTTCGTAACATTATACGACATATATGTTGTTCGTAACATTATACGACATGATAATGTTGTTCGTAACATCGACATGATATGTTGTTCGTAACATTATACGAATGATAATGTGTTCGTAACATTAACGACATGATAATGTTGTTCGTAACATTACACGACATGATAATGTTGTTCGTAACATTACACGACATGATAATGTTGTTCGTAACATTACACGACATGATAATGTTGTTCGTAACATTACACGACATGATAATGTTGTTCGTAACATTACACGACATGATAATGTTGTTCATCTCCAATAAAAGTTAATACGGATTCGTCAACCTTTACAAATGTGTTGATGTAGGCTTACCAGTTTCGCCAGCTAGCTGCTAATATTCATTGTGCTGGTTCACGATGTGTTCGTGATAAACCCAGCGTGGGGTTTCGTTCTTTACGATATTACACGCTTTAATAAACGGTGTTTTTATAAAAGATTTGCACATTCAACGTACAGCCAGTGTTTCGAAATCGACCGATAAGATCGGCACTCTGTTACTTTTGTCTGTTGCAGATGCACTCACAAGTCCCTTTAATCGCACTCCGATATGACGTTCGCCACGAGAAATTAAAAAACTGAAAAGGTTTCATTTTGCGACCCATACTCTGTTATTTATTGGCCAGACACGATGAACTTAAATAATATTTCAAAATGTAGCAAGTGAAATCCAGCTGAAGAAGTAAACTGTTAGTTTTCTAATAATCATTCATCACAAAACTTTGACGCCAGTAACGCCTATTGACTGCAGTTTACACCGCGCTAGTAAAATGAGCAAGCAGCATTTGTTTCATTCGTTAAAAGTGAAGATTTTATTAACCAAAATATAAAGGAATCGTACAAATTCTTTAACCATCATTACAGCTGTAGTCTACATTTAACTGTGCACACGTCTTTTCTGTGCAAGTTCATCTCTTGTTATTGTAAAGCGCCCAAGTGAAAAACATCTGTGTCAAATTATAATGGTAATATCAATAAGGGCCCCACAAGTAACTCAGTTTGACTCCTGTAAAGACCCCCACCAGTCCTCTACAGACCAGCTCGGCTTTATGTCTCTGGTAATAAAACCGGAAAAGTCTCTGAATGATCCGAGACGTGGAAGAAACCACAACGGAAGTGACTGTGGATTACTGCACAGCTTCCTTTCCTCCATCAGTATAGAGGCGCACGAGTACACTTCACTTCATTATAAAGCAAGTCAAAGTTATGAAAGTAAGTAAAGTTAGCGGCAGTTTAGTGTTGTGATCAGAGATGGCGAAAGTTAATTTATTTACACTGAATTTATTGTTAAATAGCACCTGTTATCCGAGCAGCTTACGAATATATGTATATATATATTATCTATATATATATGACAGTAACATTAAAAACCAACAGCTATAAGTCACATTAAAATGCACGTTGAATACTGTAATTCTCTACGTCTATGAATTTCAGTAAGAATGCTTGTACAGAAGAGCATTAAAAATGTACTCTTCCATTCAGAAAGTTTTGCTGCCTCTAAAACGTTAATACAAAAATTGTTTCTGTAGGCATAAATACAGTATGACCGAATGAATTAAACAGACATCAGTTTCCACTGTAGACTGCTATTCATATTTTTATCACAGAGACAGTTGGATTCAGTTCATGTAACAGGAATAAACTCATAATTTTTGCATCATTGCAGGCATTGGACCAACTCTACTCTGTACAGTACAACCGTCATCTGTCTAACAATGTTTCAGTAACTCATCCTAAACCGCAAGTCCTAAACTGAGACACAGAAATGATATACACCCAACAGAAACTCCATGTTCTTCACCAGACCTCATGATGGCTCAGCTCAGTGCATGAATCCTCCAGCACACTGTTAAACAGTTCAGCCCGAGGGTGGGAAACCAGACATCTCCTTTCCAAGCTATAATGGATGAATGTGACACAAAGGATGTGCATTTCAATCAGATGGAACTGGAGTTTTGCACAATGTGCTGATCTAGGTGTAAAGAGGATAGAGAAATAAAGAAAAACAAATGGCGCCTGTTTCTTTCCTCAATCGACACAATCCAGTCCTTAATCAAGTCCACCCCAAAGAAAAACAAACATTACTCAATATATAAAGCAATAACAATTATAAAAATAATGAAGGCAGATTGTAATAAAATAAACGACTCATGATCTCGGTCTACACATCACAGATTTGGTCAATCCTCAGAACTTGAGGAAGAGTCTGAATGTTTAGGTGCCATGATGACATCATCTAAAATGGCCTCTCTGTCTGAGCTGTCGTAGCCACCCTGTGACAGACAATCACCTCCGTCCATATCAAAAGCACTCGGCTCCATCTTCACATCATAAGCAGGAGTGAGGAAGTGGTGAGATGATGTGAGGTGGCCACCATCTTCCAGATCCTCGTCGTCCATCATGTATGCTCCGTCAGAAACTAACGTTTCGCCTTCGCCACCACCCAGGAGAGGGTCAGCAGACTGGACTGAAGGGGTGGAGAGGTAATCCCGGCTTTTTTTGGGGACTAAAGATTGGGGACTTAACAGTCTGTGGAATAAACTCTCAGGCAAGAAACCCTAAAATTCAAGACAATCACATTAGTTTCCAGAAAAAAAAATAATTTCATTCTGGTACGCCTAAAATACAGTATGACTGTACTGTGTTAAAAGTCACTCCAGTCTTTGCTATGGCACATTTTACAAATTCATTAGGATGATGAAATAGTCATTAAGACTAAGAATCATTATTTATATGATCACCAATGATTAATTCTGTTTTTTTATGGAACCTATTCGCAAGCTGATGTTGTGATTAAATCTTATGGTTGACCAGGAGAAGATGCAGACATGCTGAGCTAACACAGGCAGGAGGCACTGACCGAGTTACGAACTGTTTCAGACCACTCTGGTGTTACAGCGTGGTCAGGATTGTCCTCCAGGTGTTCCCTCAGGTCCTGTAGGGCAGGCCCATATATTCCACCAAACTGAAAAGTAAAGGACCATACAAGCAAGATCAGGATCAATAGTGTACATAACATACAATATGCCAACAACAATGTTCCTCTAGAATTAGCCAGTCACATGACATTCTAGCCTATTATTTCTACATTGAACATTTGCAGTCGTTATGCACCTTGACAGAATATCATCAATATTAAACAAATATCATTGTTTTCCCCTCACCTTCTTGCCTGTCCCCGTGTCTATAACTTTCACTCGCTCACTGCCTGTAAGTGCTGCACCTTTCTCCACCCTCTTCCTCCTCTTCCTTTTGGTCCGATTCACCAGTAGCTGCAACAGTGAGAGGAACAGCATCAGCTGTGTCAGTCCAAGCAGGACTCAAGGAAGTTTAACCAGAGTGGTTTTCACTTACTTCTAACATGTCTCCCTCCACTTCATAGTCTGGATTCTCTTTCAGCCAGTTAGGAAGGGCCCTCCTGCGAGGAGCTTCAGGAACTCCGTCATCATCCACCAGCTAAAGACCAGACAACCACCACGTTATCACTGGACAAAATTCTGTGCATTCTAGAGGTCTGGAACGGTTTTATTCTGGAACATTTTCTCTAGAAAGCATTTCTGTACCTCCTGGTCATTTCGTTTCTTGCGTCCACTCCCTTCTCCATTTGGTATTAGAGCTTGCTTGGAAAATGTCAGCTTTAGACCCTCCTCCTACAGATAAAGACCCAAACATGAAAAACAGAAAGACACGCGTGATACTCATACTTCCTAGACATCCACAAATATACTCCATCCTAGATTTTGGAACACCTTCTCACCTTCAGGAGTTTAACAGTGAACTCTGTATCTTGGCCTTCAACAGCTTGAGCGCTGTTGCTTTTGCGTGCCACTCGAGAGTAACCCAGGTCATCTCCAAGGTCAGGCTCTTCAGCTGCTGTGTTGAGCTGAATGTCAGGGATGTAACGACGGCCTGACGGCCAGCGCTCTGTTAGAACAAGTGAGCAGAGGTTGTCTATTCGGTTTATCAACACACGATCTTTGGGCCAGTCAGCTCTGAGGGGGTCAGTAAGGGACTCGGGTGGGATGCCGTCTTGGGAAGGTGTCAGTGAGATGACGCTGTTGTCTTCATCACCATCACACATCTTAAGAGCTGCTGCTGAGAGATTAGATTTCACCCAAAAAGGTCATTTTAGAGCAAATGTAATGTATGCACGCACAATTTCCCAGGAAATGCCAGTGTGACAATTTAACATACGTAAAGAAAAGATGTGTGTCCTCACCTTGATGTCTCTCTGCGTCACTGTCTCCACTATCATCCGAGCTGCTTTGTGAGGAAGAAGACGAGCCAGAGTCTGAATCAGAATTGGAGTCTAAAGCATCATCGCCTCTCTCTCCTCTGGACCCAGTGTGTTTGTTCTTCTTCCATCCCCAACCAGTCTGCCCCCCAACTTTCCCTTTCAGGTGGGAGAAGGGCATGGTGAGGGAGTCTGAATGGCAAAGTGTCTCTGACCCCAACAGATGGGACTCATCATCAAGCCCCTCCCCTTTGATTCTGACAAACTCCTGTGATTGGCTGAGGCTGAGAGTCTGTGAAGCCGCATGGGCTTGCTGGTTCTGGAGGTAGTTGAGGCGGGCCTGACTGAATGAGTACTGAGGATCAGAGAAGATGGCGAGTTCAGTGCGGCTGACGCCGTGTTTGGAGGCAGCTAACAGCAGCTCATGGTCATGCTGAGGGACACTCCACCAGACTGGCAGGTCGGAGGTGAGAGGAGCCAGAGAGAGGCGTTTCTCCAGCGAGGGGTGAGGGAGAACATGCTGACGCAGTCGACACAGTAAACTGACCCTGTAAAGTGTGCGCGAGGCCCGTTCTTCTGTGATGGGGGCCAGAGACTGCAATAGAGGATCTTGAGACTCTTAAAAAAATGACGAAGAAAAAAAGAAAAAATATGTTAATCTTGTTTCATGTGTTAGAATTCTCCAGAGAGTTTCACTTGCTCTTCTGCTTTAAGGTCACTGTGTTTGTCCTGTTAATTTTTAAAGCTGAAATCTGTACTGGTTAAAAATGAACCAAGTGACAGATGAGTGTTCAACACAATCTCCTCACACTGATTCACAACAGTAAGTTTATAACAATGATTTAGAAATTGACCTGTTGGATCTGATCTTAACTGTCACGTCAGTAAAAAAAACATCCTGGCTACAGGTGCAGGTGCTGACAGTGGTGCAGTGTTTGCAGCTTGTTCCAGGTTCCACAGAATTCCACAGAATTATTTTCCTCTTTGAATATTTTTGTCTTGATTGAATTTTAAATGCATGACACTATATGAGGTGAAGCATTTAAAAATTTCAAATGGACTTTATTCAAAAGTATAGATGTACCTGCTCCACCTGCTGGCTGTAGGTGACACACCTTGCGACACATGGACATGAAGCACTTGAAGTAACGCGTCAAGCTCTCATCAGTTTTCTTATCAAGTCGAGCAAAAGTCCGGAAATGGGTCCAGTCCATGTGATGCTCCTCTCCTTCTGGAGCATCAGTCTCCTTCTTTATTCTCTCCACTCCGAAGGTTGATACCACCCTGTAGAAATCACACTCTTCTCTCCGCGTCCACCTAAATCAGAGATGTCTGTGAAAACACTGGAACAGAGGAGGAACCTTCAGTAAAAGCGTTCTCTGTGAACATACCTTTGTTGACGTTCTTGTCGGGCGATCTCTTTGAGTTTAGTGGCTTGTTCGCAGCGTCTGCGCCTTCGATCGCCTTTCTCTGCTGCCTCCATCTTCAGCTGCTCTCGTCGGTAACTGCGCTGATACGCTGTGATAAGGCGCCGCAGTCGAGCTGTGAGTGACGAGCTTGTTGGCCAATAACACAAATCTGAGGATCCCGAAGGCCCTTCAACCTGCGCAAGGACAGGACCATCCTCCACACAAACCTCAGCATCTGCGTTCACAGAATCAGCCTGAGGAGCAAAACATGCACATCTATCACTTAAAAATAGGGTAGGTGATTTCAGCAATAGCAAGCTAGCTTTGAAAGCATCCCATTCTCCAAAGCTACCCCTCCTCCAACACATGAACACATATATAGCTTAACAGGCAAGTATGACATCCTATCATTGTATTCAGACCGAATGCAACTACTGGCCAAACATTTTATGGTCCTGTGCCTTCCACAGAATATATATATTTATATAAATATATTACAAACAGATCACCTACCCTGCCTTTAAATTAAGGGTCTTTATTGAAACACAAGAATTTTGTCCTGGAATTCCACAAAAACAACCTAAATTACGAGCTTCAATGGGTGATTACCTCTTCATAAACCTCCTTGCTGTGTCTCAGTGCTGGCTTGAACTCTGGATCTTCTGAGTATTTGTCATAGTCCCCTCTAAAGACAAAAACAGAGGTCACAGAGGGCAACCATACTTATTCAAAAGCTCAGCTGTCAGATCAAATAAGGTCCAGCTCTCTCTGCCCTGTTTGAAACACACCCGTCTCCGAGCTCTGGGTCTGCTGCCTGCTGCTCTGCATTTATGTCCTGATCGTTTGGCCGCCCACATCGCTCGAGGAAACACAAGCAGGGGTCAGCTCGCATGGTGGTGTACATCTCATACCCTGAAACAGCACGACAGAAAGAATAACACATTTGTTTTGAAATTAACTGAAATTAATTTGCAAGTTTATTTATAAAGAACCATATATACCATGTTTATAAACTCCAATCAGCAAACAACGGTCAGCTTCTGCATCCCACCAACCTGACGGAACATCCTGCTGCTCCATTTCAGGCAACCAGATATCAATATCCCTGCAGAGAAACACGGGTCGCTGGGTTTGGTTCTGTTTGCTGTGGGTTCATGGCACCAGCAATGCTAAAGAACACTAGATTCACTTTAACTTTATAATAATAATATTTGAAGACAGTGACTTTAGTGTACGAAGGAATTCTCCTGTCAGAAGCTCATATGGGGGATTGATTAAATTTTGGGGCGGGATCTTTGCATTTTTAAGAGGAGCAACTTCACTTAAATCAATGTTTTGTTGAGTGCTTTTT
This sequence comes from Chromobotia macracanthus, assembly GCA_036877525.1. Classification (NCBI taxonomy): domain Eukaryota; kingdom Metazoa; phylum Chordata; class Actinopteri; order Cypriniformes; family Botiidae; genus Chromobotia; species Chromobotia macracanthus. The sequence continues at coordinate 535,950 of JAZGTH010000003.1, forward strand.
TGCAATACATATTATTTCAGAACAGTTTAACAAAGAACAGTGTCTTACAAACCCTCCAGTAAACTAGCCATAGGCCTATGTCACACTATACATTACTATACTATACACACTTGTTTCCCAACACAGTGTGCTACATTCATGAGTTGATTTATATTTATAGTTATTTTTAGAATATACTTGCGTAACTACTTTGCAGTTAGTTCAATTTATTGTCAATGGCCATGTCAGTGCTCATGACAGTTGTGTTAAATATGAGCATTTTAAACGTAAAAATACACTGAAGATATGAACAGATTAAGTTCTTATAGAGAGAACATAGTTTCTAAAACAGTCATTCATCTTCTGAGGTATATAATATATATAGTATATTGACATACAATATGTATAAAGTACGAATATATGCATAAATGTGAGAGATGCACTATAAGGTGGTGATCATGGAGTCTGATTTAAGTCTCTTATGAAAAGTGTTGCTGTATTATGAGTCCAGCACCACATGCTTCACTGGTGTTAAACACAACTGATTGTTTTCTCTCAGCTTGCTTAAAGTGCCAACATTTTAAAACTATTAGCAGCTTTACATGGCGATCTACATTCAGAAATAAGCAAGAGCACACTTTTTTACACGCAGATCCATGTACACACACAGAGAAAGAAACGATTCACATGCGCTCATTATAAAATTACAGACTGAAGGAAAAGTATGTTTTGTTGATCTGTGTGGTTTAATTCACAAGCATTACTGAGTCATTTTAAAAATTGTGAATTCTTTTGGGTAAGATAATTATGTACTAAAATCTAATATTATGACAACCCTGATGTGGATAAGAACTGATCCTGTTATACTGAGCATCTAATGAAATGAGACAATCACTGTACCTCGCATCAGCTCCCCTCAACACAGATTCAGCATGCTCTCCAATGACCTCCTGCTTCAGGTAATAAAGCATACGCACTCTCAACAAGACTCTGAGAAAGAGAAGATATGACAATCCAGAACAATGTTAAAGTGGTGGGTACACACCAGATTACAGCTCTGCTCCCAAAGTCTATCGAGGTATGCCTACAAAAGGAGCACTTTGAGATCACGTGTCTGTTTCACAGGGAGGCCAGAACGTACTTGTTACATTGGTGCTTGAGGTGTTTGCGGTAACTGTCATCCAGCAGGAGAGCGTCAGGATTGTATCTGCGGATCCACTCGACTTTCTGCACATCGAAAGAGCTCTGAGCCTTCACTCGTTTTCCCTTCCTGCCACGAGGAACAGGGATGGACAGACCTAAAGCACAGGAGAACCCCTTCATTAGCTTTTTCAAAACCTTAGCTTGAAACATCTTGTTGACCAGACAGGAGATCACTGAGAAAAAAGCAAGTCGTACCAGAATGATTCAGCAGAGCTTGTGGTTCTCGTCCATTCTCTGGTGGGGTGATGAGCTCCCAGATGAAGCTCTTGATGTTCTCATCTCCACGATAATGCAGAAGACAGAACACCAGGATTACTCGGCAGATGGTCTCGATGTCTCGCTCACTGAGTCGCCGCTTACACCTTGCATGAGACAGGATCTCTCTCCAGCGACCCCACCTGTAGAGAAAAAGTTTTAAAATGAAGCATTTAATTGCAGGATCTCTACCATCACTCATGATAGGAAGTGAAGACCGTTAACATGATCATAAGGAAACAATTTCACAAACCCATAAACCAGCAGATGTTTCTCCACTCTGAAGCAATCTGTGCGACCGTAACCTGCACCGGAGTGCCGGTCTGACCGCCGGGAAGCGCGGGATTGGCGAGAATTATGTGGAGGGTAGTCATCATCGCTGTCTAAATCAGACAGCTCACCACCTTCTCCACGCAGTGTGGAGAACTGACGCGTCTGCTTTCTCACTCTTGGTGTGTCAATCACAAGAGTGTTCTACAAAAGGTTTAAAAAATGATGCAGGAATGAAAAAAAAAGACAGACAGTGATGAAGTTTATAAGCTCAGTTTACATATGCTTCAATCTACCTTCCTGTTGAAAGAGTCCATGTCTATATCTGCTTTCTTGGCCCACTTCTGCCAGAATTCTGGATCATCCAGAGCAATATCAGTGCGGTTCTCAGACGCCACAAAGCTGGCCTTAGAGAAGGTGGAGCCTTTTCCTTCACTCTCTATGGTGATGGTAGTTGCTCTTCTCTGAAGGATCTGATCGATGTCCTCCTCGCAGAAACGACTGCCCTCGTCGCTCTCATCCATTATGGCCGCATATGCCCCTTTACGAAGCAGATCCTCTATCTCCTTTTTAGAAAACTGTTGTAACTGAAGAAAACAAATTCACAGCATATGATGCCAGCATGATGACAGCAATGCGTGCTAATCTTACTTAAAAAATAATATTATTTTAAAAATGTAAACAATTAGAAATGTTGCCTTAGTGATAAACCGAAATAAATTTAAGCTGAGGAAATTCATTAAGTAAAAATAAAAGTTAAAAACTTAAAACCTTTCATCTTACATAGCAATATTAAAAATAAATAAAATGACACATAAAAGTGCACATAAGATAAAAATAAAAGCTCATTCAAAATAATAAAACAAAACTAATAATTCTGCTTGCCTGTTTGTCAATAAAGCAATAAGGAATGAGATACTGTTATTCTTACCCCATTAACATTACTGTCTTTATTCCCACTCATGCTCTGCAGGACAGCTCGATCGAGCCCCAGTTTTAGACTGGCTCTGTCCAGCATCTCCCTCTCATATGAGTTTCTGGTGATGAGACGATACACCTTCACCGCTTTAGACTGACCAATGCGGTGACAGCGCGCTTGAGCCTGTGGGGCGGGGATAAAATGAACAGCAAATGTGACCAAAAAAAGCTCAAGCATTATTGTGATGATTTGCAATTACTATGAAAACAGTCCATCTGCAAAGGAGATCCTCCACCTGAAGATCATTCTGTGGGTTCCAGTCTGAGTCAAATATGACGCAGGTGTCAGCAGCAGTCAGATTAATGCCCAACCCGCCAGCACGAGTACAAAGCAGGAAGACGAACCGGTCTGAATCTGGTTTACTAAAGCGATCGATGGCCGTCTGCCGCAGGTTTCCTCTGACCCGCCCATCTATGCGCTCATACAGGTATCTGATCACGAGAATCAGGACGACAACTTAATATCCATCCAACAAGCCAAACCTGATAATGTAGTTATTTTTATTTTACAGTGTAGTATGCGATTGTACCTCTTGTGTATGAGGTAGTCTTCCAGAATGTCCAGGCAGCGCACCATCTGGGAGAAGATGAGAACTTTGTGCCCTCCAGCTTTGAGGCGTGGAAGTAACTTATCCAGCAGAACCAGTTTCCCTGCAGAGCGCACCAGAGCCTGGAGATGGAAGTCTGGGGCCCGAGGATCATACACCTGTCTCAGCTCAGTCACTATCTTCTCTTCAGCTCCTGCAAAGAGATGAGACAAGATGATAAAGAATGGAGATAATGAGGAAATTGCAAATGCTCATTCAAGTGAATGAGAGGATCTGATTGGTTGCCGGTATCATGTAACCGTTTGGTTCAGCACCTGTAATGAGGTAAGGGTGGTTGCAGCACTTTCGAAGCTCCATCATGGTGTTGAGAAGATTGGGCACGTTGCTGTTTTGAGTGGCTCCCATGCTAAGGAAGCTAAAGTTACGCTCTAGAATAGCACGATAATACTTTTTCTGAACGTCAGTCAACTCCACCTGGAGAACCACAGAATCACACAGCAGATTCAAAATTACTCATTTACCCAAACTGAAGTTCTGCTGCTTTAAGAGTCTAAGAGAAAACCAGCATGCACACCTCAATAATGGTCTCTTGTTTCGGAGCAAGGTTCTTCTCCACGTCCTCCTTCAGTCTGCGCAACATCATGGGCTTCAGGATAGACTGCAGTTTCTGAACCTGATACATACAGACAGCATTTAGAACTTCTTACCTTCTCAACAGCTGACATCTCACCTCCTAAAATTGTAAAAATGTGTTTCTCAACCTGCTCCTCAGTTTTAAGATCTCCAAACTCGCGTAGGAACTCCGTTTCAGAGGGAAACTGGGCTGGCTCTAGAAAGTGCAGAAGGCTGAACAGTTCCTCGACTGTGTTTTGCAGAGGAGTGCCGGTCAACAACACTTTATGCTCCTTTAAAAACAAATAAATAAACAGTTCTTGTGACTGAACTTCAATACACACTTTTCCTGTGCAGGATGGAGGAAAAACTGTAAAAAAGTCAGTTACATAGTCAAGCATCTTCAGGCTGTCCAGAAGCTTGCAGTTTCTGTTCTTCAACCGGTGAGCTTCATCAATCACTACACAGCGCCAAGAAATCTCTCTCAGCTCAGGACAGTCAGACAAAATCATCTCAAAGGTTGTGATGAGAGCATCAAACTTATAAGCTCCAGGGATCAAGTTTCCCTACAGAAGACAGAAAACAAGACGAGGAACGTCAGAACAGGAGCGCTAGAGAACCTGACCTAGAACTGTGCATGCATTTCCCAAACTGCTGAGAAAAAGAAAACAAAGCATCTAGACAGACCTTCTCATCTTTGCAGTACATCTCATATTGCTGGATCATCTGTCTGCTGGCCAGACTGCCGTGATAAATGATAGCATTCATATCAGTCCAGGTGGAGAACTCTCGCTCCCAGTTGGTAATGGTGGACAGAGGGGCAATGATGAGGAAGGGTCCCTGCACCCCTGCAGAAAACACCTCTGACAGCAGGGCAATGGACTGAATTGTCTTGCCGAGACCCATCTCATCTGCCAGGATGCAGTTTTGCCTTCAGAGAGATCCATGAACATGAAAGGAGAGAAGTGACAACACAGTCTGCAATATTTTTTGTAGATTTTTCCAGAAGACTGCATATGTGCTAATTTAAAGAACATATAATAGTACAAACATATGTCTTGATACTTTATCACCTGCGAATACTAAGCTTTATGTATCTGCATGTCTTAGGAAGGTATTTGTGGTCAGGCTACCTGTTGTACCAGTTGAAGAGCAGCCAGTTGAGTCCTTCCAGCTGGTACTCTCGCAGCTGATTCCCATGTTTAAACTCTCTGGACTCCTCAATCTTCTTCCAGGAATTTGCCGGAGGTCGAGGCTGATGGAAGAGTCAGTCATGTTGATATAAACCACAGACTCTTCTCCCTCATATTAAAAACTGATCGATACACATAGGCCAATAGATGCCTAGTTACCAAAGACCATGCAGATCAAATGCTATGGTGACCAGAGAGAGAGAGAGAGAGATGCAGATGACATTAAATGCAGTATGAGATTGATAAAAGCTCACAGTTCTCTTAAGACGGGGCTGCCGACTTTCAATCTTCCTGAATTCATTCACTTTTCCTTCATCAACGTCCTCTCTTAGCTCCCACGTAGCATCTTCATAGGGCAGAGAGCACCACTTCACCAGGTAATACACCACCGGCTGTGAGGACAATAACAACACTCAGAAGCAGTATAACAACACGCTGAATGATGCTTTTCCATCAGACTTCTGACTCTTCACCTCCCCGTTGTCTTTGTCCACACTACGTGATTCATCCAAGACACGATCCACCTCCACATAGTCTGGATTGAAGGGCTCCTCGTCCTACTCAAGAACAGAATTCATGAGATTTAAGATGTATGAATTAACACAGCAAACACAAAAAAAAGAATCTGCAGGGTCTCACCTCTTGGAAAAGGTTCCTCATTTGAGCCTGTTTGGTCTTGAACCTCTTCAGCTTCTGGTGGATCCTCTTGTCCCTCTCCAGCTGCTCAGGACTGGCCCATTCACAGTGCAGATACGAGCTACACACACACACCACAGATTAAGAACATCTTCCATTTCCAGAAGAAGCTATTTTCACTGTAATCAAAACAGACTTACTAGTTTTTGTATTTGACAAAGAATTCCTCCACGTTAATATACTGCCCTGGAGAAACCTACAGGAAGAGCAGTAAAGCACCAGTCAGGTTAAACAAGCAGAATAACTTTGAGTGTTTATTTATTTTGATACACTGTGATTGTAGGACTAAACAGCAGCATGAGATGTTAAATGTTTCATTGTAATTCAAATCCTGAATTTTTTGTCTACACTGAGTAACACTTGGCAGAGTGAACAGACAGATACTCGCCTCCTTCTTGGTCACCCGCATGGATAATATTTTATCCACAACAGCAGCATCCTCTTCACTTGGATTCTCCTGCAGCAAAACACATGAGAATAAACTGAGAACAAACTGTCCAGTTTCAAAACATGACTTTTGTGTGTCAGCTGTAAACAACAGCTTTAATTCTGACAAAAACTGTTACAAGGAGAAAGCAAATGCAGAAAGTCCAGCCATCTATGACTAGTGTGTTGACGCACCACAAAGAACTGCATGCTGGGAAGACCTTCTCCATCCAGCCCCTGGAGTTCTCCTGCCAAAGACTGAGCATGTCCTACAGCAGCAGACACAGCAGGTGTGGTCACGTCAACATCCGCCTCCATTTCATCTTCATCATCAGTGATCTTGATGTCCAGATCCTCTGTGTACTTCTTCCTCTTCACCTGACGGTTAGAGCGCCGCTTCTGGTCGGAGTACAGAATTACACGGGTCAGTAAATCAGATCTGATGTTCACTATTAAAACTTCTTTAGTACATAATGTCATTTTACTGCCTAAAACACTTAAAGGCTTTTAATACAGTTCCTGTGAGTCATTGAATGACAAACGGCCGGTTATATATCAGAAACAAGTAAGGGTGAGTGGAATGACCAAAACCTTAAAGGCATATTTCACCCAAAAATTCTTCCATCATTTACCCTCATGTCATTGCAAACCTATATGACTTTCTTATTCTGCAGAACACAAAAGATATTTTGAGAAATGGTTTTGTGTTCATACAATGGAAGTCAATGGGTGTCATTGTTTTTTGGTTACAACATACTTCAAAAAAATCGTCTGTGTTCCACAGAAGTCATACAGGATTGCAATGACATGAGGGTAAATAATGGAAGAATTTTCATTTTGGGGTAAACTATAATTTTAATATTGATTTATTTGAACACTATATATACGGTAACTGTATATGTGTTACAATATAGAATCATTTCACACTTATTGTCACAGTATATACAGCTACATTGTTGTGATTAAGCAGGAAATACCTGTAACATGTCTTCCTCCAGTGTGCGAGGAGAAACAGGGGGGCTAAGATCCACATCTGAGTGGTCTGAAGACGCATTTCTTTTCCTTTTCTTACCACCTACTGGAGTAATGGTGCTAAAGGAGAGAGAATTAAGACTGAGTACAACAATACTAAGAGGAAGAAAGTGTAACAAGCTTACATCACAACAGTGAGTGAAAGCTGAAAGTGTGCAAGCACAAATATCACTTACTTCAGCTTAGTCTTGGATTTACTTTTACTACCTCCACCTCCAACAATCATTCCTGGAGTCTTTGCCTTGGATTTCTTATCTCCTCCAGCCACCACCTTTCCTCCTGTAGCACTCTGGCTTTTCTTCTTGCTCCCGCCTGTTTTCTTTTTGGCTTCGGCAGCTCCTTCCAGGTCTGCTGAGATCTGCCCAGCAGGAAGCTCATCCTGGTTTAGAACACGGGGGATGTTTCTCTCTCCTCTGGCTTTGGCCCGCGCTATGGCTTCTGCAACGATGCGGTTCGCCTTCTCCTGCTTGCACAGAGTTTCCACTCGCCGCACAGGCTCCTGAACTTTTGCCAAACGCACACCGGAGGACACTGCTGTCGTGTTCGTGCCGTCTGCAGTGCCAGCAGCTGAGGTATTGATGACTTTCACCACCGAAACAGCACCGCCGGCACTGGAGGAGGCGCTTGACTGTGGAAAAATGACACGTGATAATGAAAACATAAGTAATATTTTACAATGCAAGGCAACACTTCATACATTAATGCTTCACAAGTATTATATGATGTTCCTGTAGCTCAAATGGCAGAGCATTGAGTTACCAGTGCAAAGGTTGTGGGTTCGATTCCCAGGGAACACACACACTGATCAAGCTTAAATCCAAACTGTGAGTTGCTTCGGATAAAAGTGTCGAACCCACAATATTTACTCTGCTAACACAATGCTCTGCCAGCTGAGCTATAGGAACACTGATGTATGAAAGACATTCATTGAACTGCCAGAAGATCATGTCAGAGTCCCACCTGTGGCTGCAGCAGCAGTTTCAGAGGCACAGCGAGTCTCTGTCCTGCTTGTCCTTGAGAAATCTGCAGCACCTGAGGACTGCCACCAGCATTAGCTGCTCCGGAAACCAACTGAAACTGTTGCACACACACAGAGTTTGTTTTAATCCCACCATGTTGCAAGAAAAGTACATCTTCACCATTTGCATGCTCTGCATAAGGTACAAGCCGGCCTTTTGCTCACCTTGGCTCCCTGCTGGTTGGGCTGCTGTTGAACCTGCAGCTGAATGGTGAGCACCTTCGGCTGTGTTCCTGTGTGACCAGTCTTGGCCTGGGCCAGAGCTGCCAGTTGGCCTCCCTGCAGAACCAGCTTCCCTGGCAACGATCCCAACACCAGTCTGGACTGCTGACCCTGCTGTCCTGCTCCTGTGGTTCCAACTGTCACTGTCCCAGCCTGGGCGCCTCCAGTTTGCGAGGGCTGCTGCAGCACCAGTGTGATTCTCTTAGCTTCACCCTGAAAAAAAGAAAATTTAGAGACTAGGAGTCAAAAGTCACTTCTCACTGTCAGGCCAGAAAGTTGTAGTTGCTTATCTGTTCCAGACGGTACAGATATAGTTTTATTTTCCACTGTATACGACTGATAACAGATCTTTGGAATGCACAAGCCATTGCCTCGGTAACACAAGCATTAACAGACGGTGACTGTTGACAATGATATAGTTGACAATGAGAATGACAATCAGATAGCTTTGGTTCTACAACTTTTCACCTGATCATTACTTTGCTAAATAACAGACATAAACAACTTGTGTTTACTTCATTCAAAAAGAGCGCTAGCCAGCTACGAGGGAAACTAGTAGACTGGCAACAGACCAATCCTGAATGGTGACATCAACACATTCTGCTGAGAATTCTGGGCTGAGAACAGTTTGTAACAATGTTCTGACAAACTGAGCTCAAGTAAAACTGCAAGCATATCTCTTCTTTACTGTTGTGCCTGACAAGGGGAAAAGTGACCAAATATGTGGCAGACATAAAGAGCACCTGTTCAGACCAAACCATGATGAGCGCAGAGACTGACCTGTTGTGAAACGCCGCACAGGGTGACACCTGGCGGTCGCACAGCTGTTGTTGTTCCTGGGGCTGTAGCAGCTGGAGCTTGAACCTGCATTTGAGGCTGCACCTGTGCAGGCTGTGGCTGCGACTGACCCTGCGTCAACTGTGTCTGCGCAGGTATCTGCATCTGCGACTCAGCCTGGGGAACGGAGGTCAACAGCACCTGCTTCATTGGGCCATTTGGAGTCTGAACCAGCCTTTGGACCCCAGTCCCCATTTTCACCTGCCCCTGACCAGGAGATGTCGTGTTTAATACTGCCCCCCCCGAAACAACAGCCATTCCTGGCCTAAGAGGGCTTCCTGCTAGAACTCTGGCCAGGGTGACTTTCCCTGGAGAGCCTGTGGCTCCAGTGACACCCTGCAGCACTTGAGTCTGACCCTGAGGGCCCTTCAGAATGACAATCTTCGGGCCAGACTGCCCCACAGCAGCCACCTGCTGAGTCTGAAGCTGCTGGGTGGTGACCTGAGTGCCTGATGCAGGTACTCCAAGAGAAGAGCTCAGCAGAACTGTCGCTGCCCCACTGCTGGTACCGGCCACAGAGAGAGAAGATGGAGGCACTGCCTGAATGGAAACTGGAGCTTGGATGGGCTGCTGTGGTTGAAGAGTCTGGAGTGAGACAGTGACAGGAGCTAACAAAGGTGTTGGGATCAGATCTGTGACAGCATCACTGAGTTCAGGGACAACAGGTTCTGGTGTGGGGTCTGTAGGTGGGTCAACCTGGCCCAGAGCCAACTTCAGCGCCTCCTCCACTGGGTCTGAGGAACCCTGTGAGAAGGCATCCTCCGGCAGGGAATCCAGATTGAAAAGCGGTGTGTCCTCAAAAAGGTCCATAATTGGGTCGGCCATCTTTTCAGAGAGTTTGTGAAAAGAGGCAAAGATTGTGTGATATCCAGTGCTGTTACACAAACATCCAATAAGTCTTACGTTATTCTTCAGAGACACTATAAAAGAGAGAAACAAAAAACTGTCAACAGCTACATTAAAACCAACATATCTCTACATTCATATTTATACATAATACAATCTAGCTTGTCTAATACATCAGTAATTAAGCATCCATTAAATAACTAATTGTATTTATAACACTTTTTACAATGTTCCATTAAAAAAACAAAACAATACACATTAAACAAACTGCAGTGAATGAAATTGAGTACGAGTGTGAATAAGTGAGTAGCTGACTGAGCATAAATAAAGGAGAAAGTGACCTGCAATGAATTACGAGTGAGAAGCACAAAGAGTGCGACAGTTCCGTCTTCACCGTCCCGCTTCCTTCTGGAGCTCGTTTCTGCTTCTCTGGTTGGAGTGAACACAAACAGATCCATTAAAGTGTGTACCGATACTATTAAAATACCATAAACATTCATGTGGCTGAAGGAACCCGCTTATATTACAGGGTAGCTGAATCTTATTGAATGGCTGTGGTGAAGCTGTGCATTAGATCAGTCAGACCGGCATATAAGGCTGAAAAAGTGAAGCAGGTGTCGGTCCACTGAGTGTCATTTAGTGACACTGTATTCAGTCTGAGTGTTAGATACGAAATCATACTGAGACAGGTCCGATCTGCCTTCAGTACGAACAGTCGACACCGACAACCCGTCAGATGTTCAATGGCGTTTCGTTTCGCTGTTGCGTCGTGTCAGATCTCCGTTCACTCTCCGGCGGATGTAATCTGTCCACCATCAGTCTCATCAAACACAACGCGCTGCAACACCCAGCCCGACAACGAGCGGACGCGGACGAGGCCGCAAAGCTCTTTCACCGGGCTAGTGCGTCTCATCTACTAAAATACGGCCGGATACCGCTGCCATCCAGTGCCCCCGCTTGCCCCGCAGTGCCCCCGCTTGCCCCGCAGTGCGCCCGCTTGCCCCGCAGTGATTTGGGGTGTTTAAAGTACCTTCGCGTCGGCACGCATGGCTTTCTCCGCTCACAACACTGAGCGATTACAGGAAACGGCGGCGTAGAGCAGGAACTAACCTGTGCCAGCGCCGGAGCCGAGCGCACGCCCAGATCCCATCTGCTGGCCGCTGATTGGTCCGTCATCCGCGGGCTGTCAGGAGTCAAACTTTTCATTGGCGAAAAGGTTGTCAATCACGCCAGTGCGCGGATGACGGAGCGGGTAGTTCGCTTGAGGTCGCACTCAACGCGGCCTACAGTGGCGGGTTGAGACGCTCGCGCTTCAATTAAAAGCGCAATTAATTGATTTCTGCATTGAGAAATGAAAGCTTTTAAATTCATTTATTTTATTGAATGCTGTGCTCTAGCGTTTGTAAATGTATTCCAATTTGTGGAATAAAATGACATATACTGTGTTTAATAGCACATTTATTTGTCATATATTGATTTATAGCTCATAGTAACTTTAGTTGACGTGTTTTGATCTGTTACGTATTAGATTATATGGAAAAGATACAAGTTCGTAAGAAAAGGCTATTTCAAACAGCAATTTAATTAAAATATCAACACTTTCAATGTTTAAAACCATTTCCAGTCATATTAACGTCATTATTTCATTTCATTAGGTACTGTAATATTTATTACAGTATCTATATTGTATTATTATTTTAAATATTTAAACATTGCATATGAGTGATGACATAACATAAACCATCATGGAAGTCCAGTTTTTTAATATTTCTGGGGTAACAAATATCCTTTATGTGCGCACTGGGTTGGATATACTCTTAGCACAAATCAATGATAAATATCCACATCAATATTTTAGCATAAAATTGTTTCATAAACAACAATTATTTTTCTTTTTTGCCTGCTCTCTTGAGGTGGCATGGTACATACATTTATTTTAAAAGCATTCACATACAGGCTAAATGATTGAAATAATGAAGCATTCGCGTCACTGATGTTTCTCTCCTGCAGTTTGTCTCTCATCTGGTTCTCTGTCCTGCAGCTGTGAATAAGTGTGTGTGAGATGGTCTTTAAACCATTGTAACACACTTCACTGACTGTGACAGCCCGCTCTGCATGATCCTCAGGACTCCAGCATATACTTGCATGTCTGCTTGCCAAAACCTCCATCTGCCTCTGCTCGACTGGTGGTGCTGTAGTTTTTATCTGTTATCCATTATGCCAGCTCTGATGCTGAGAGCTAAATATACACACAGCTGCTGTTACAGGTGTAACATCATTCAGAAAGGTAACACAACAGAGGAACAAAAAAAGAGAAGCTTCTCAAAGAGAAGAATCTTATGGCCATACAGAATAAGAAGAAATATTTGGGTTTAGTTAAGAGATTACTTTTCTTTAAAGCTTGAAAATATACACAACTAACTTAACAAACAGGTAAACAAAAGAAAACAGCCTCTTAAACCTCAAGTTAATAAACTATATTATAAGTGATTATAAGTTATTTCAGAAATTTAACAATTTAGTTTGGAGATTATGAAATGCTTAATATAAATATATTTTATTTTTAGCGGTAGCTTCTCCTAGCCTGTATGTTTTTTAAAAATGCCAGTGTTTAGGTCAACCATATTTGTTATCATATAGACATGACCAAATTCTTGAGCGTTTTAATAAAACTGCCTCTGTGTTTTCTATGCTCTCACACCTGTAAAAATAAAAGACAGAACATTCATGAGCATTGACTTCCCATTTTGTGCCATCCATTTTCCTATTAATATCCCCTCTGTGCAGCTTCATAGATCATGTGACTGTATCGTGCTGGTCTATAACACCATCATTCTTTACAATGGGAAGACCAGGAAGCCTGAAAAGGTCGAGTACTTCCACCCCCCCATTAGGTTGCCTCTCTCTAGTTTGAGGTACGCTTTGTCTCCCCTCTCCATGATCACAAGGCCAGCATTAGTGGCTGCCTCCCGGGTCACATCCTGATCTCCAGCGAAGGCTGAAATCATTGGCCATCCATTCAGCATCAAACTCACCTGTGATGTGGAGAAATTATGAGTGACTTGTGAGGGTAATATTAACAGCATGTGCCTCAGGATCATGTATTGTATTGTGTTTTGATGCTGTACCTGTATGGTTTGTCTGTTGTATGCCTTCACCACATGGAAATTGAAGCTGTACACCCCTCGCCTCGGTGCGAGGAAAATGCTGCTCTCCTGCTCAAAATGACCTCCCACATTCACCAAGATCTGACAAAGGCACACAAAACAAACAGGGTTCTATTGGAAATAATTATGAAAAGCTAATGAGCGAAGCTATTTAAAGGCAGCGTTTTTTAATTTTTCGTTAAGCTGGTTGAAAGTCTCTTTACATCATTTTGCCTACCCTACCTGTAGTGAAACAGTAGTAATTTTTTAACTTACCTGGTCAAAGTAGATGATCATAGTACGATTACTCATGTCTGTGGGCTCATGGTTGGTTTGGCGGGTGGCGGAGAAGGCCACGCGACCTGTGCCTGAACGCAGTGACATGCCCAGTGCATTTCCTGCTGGCTCTGAGGAGGGTGTAGAGTCACAGATGACCAGACACTTACCCTCCAGTACTATGGGCTCAGTGTCGTTTTGCCCTCGCACCACTAGAGGGCCCATTACAATAAACAGACACGGGATCAACATAGGCAGTCCAGCAGGAAGACTGGCAGAGCTGGGCAGCATTATGCTTCAGATATTACTGGTGATATCTCAACTAAAACTCAAATATCTCAAATTCTCCTTTTGACTGGGTTAGGCAGGTTGACTTTTGCAAACTCAGGAGCAAGTTCTGCAGAAGGATCCAGAACAACTGCAGTGTTTAAAACTACCATGAAAAACAGATCTTTTGTATCCTAAGAAAGTCTTTGTTTCACTCTCACTTTCTCTTTTTCTCAGTCTATGTTTTTTGTATTTCTTCTCTGTCGCGATTTCTGATGAAGATCTACTTCTCTGTCTGTGTCTCATCATTCCAAAAAAAATCCATCATTACATCCAGCCTGTGGGATATGACAGAGAGAGAGAGAGAGAGAGGGAGAGAAGGTAAGAGGAAGTCTGGGGATTTTCAGCCAACAGGTATGCTTGTGCGTGGGAGGAGGAGTGGAGGATGAAGATCATGAGGAAACAGTTTGGATCTCTTTCAGCTGAATGGAGCAGCATCCAGAAAAGAGTGAGAACAAGAGAGAGAAAAAGAACAACTCCACTGAGAGACCATCTGTCTATAACACGCTTTCTCCTCCCTCCTGACGTTCAACAACACGCAGGACTCTCTCCCCTACACAGATACTCTCTCTCTCTCCTCGGTGTCTTGGCACACTAGAATGCCACTGATATTCAAATCTTTAAAAACCAAACACATATCTCTAAGAATATGAATTTACAGTACATCTGTCATGAGTGTCATGTTTATAATCTTTATGATGCAGTGACTTCAACAATGGTCAACTACTTTGAATGAAACCTCTCTACACTTTTATTTATTACACTTACACAGAATTATTTCTGTTTAAATCATGCACTGTAAAAAATCTTTGCTGCCTTAAATTTTTAAGTTTAATCAGCTTGGCTAAACAAGTAATTTTAACTTAATATTTTAAATCCTGACTGGTATAACTTAACTTATAAATAGGCTAATATCAATTTTCCAACTATTTCTTATGTTACCTCAACTCCACACCAGTCAAGATTACAAAGAGTAAGTTGAAATGACTTGTGCAGCCAAATTGATTAAGGCAGCAGTTTTTTTTTACAGTGTGCTATACAATCTCAAGATAACACTCTTCTGACCAAACCTCCACTCACCAAAATGAGTTCTTTAATCATTATCATATTAATGAAAACAGCTTATCTTCAGCATGCCCATATTTACTATAAAGACACACTTGTTACTGCATTTACTACAGTAAAACTGCTGCTATTCAAACTGAAACTGAACAACTTTTTACTGAAGCTTCCTCCCTAATGAATGACAATATAAAACACAAACATTTTGAAGCTTTCTGTAGTAACATAAAAAGGAAAATCACCTGATGTTGTGAGATGTCCTTCAGTTTCTCAGGTGAAGTGATGTTAAGTATCAGAGCTTCTGTAGGAGAAAAACTGAATCTGACGGCTTCTAATCATCCTGTTTTCCAAAGACACTCCCCTCCCGCTCCACCATCTTCACCTCTCTCTCTCTCTCTCTCTCTCTCTCTCTGGTAATCACATCAATGTAGCCATTTTTCTTTCACTTTTACAGGAACAGCACACAAAGTAAAAGCATGCATGTTAAAACTCAACCTGCTTTGGCTTGCGGTCTGCAATGCACAATAGCGTGAATGATGATGATTTTTGATTATATCCCAGAAAAGACAAAGTGATTTTTACACTATCAGTAATTTAGCCTCATTTAACCCATGAGCCAGTTAACCACTGACTTTCCCTGTATCATGTTGACCCAGAAACAGAAAACACATCAGCATTTTTTCTGTCCCAGCTTCCACACTTCACAGCTTCAACATGGTGAGAAATGTTTCTGTCCGTGATCAGTTCATTATCAATCTTTTTTGTTTCTATGGAGAGTGAAATTATTTTCTATATCTGCCCAGACTACATATGATATGCTTGGCTAGTAAAAACGTTTTTTGAAGAAAATCTGATCCAAAAGTGCAACAGACCTAAAAAGCAAAGAGATGTGTGACTATACTGGATTTTAAAGTGGCTGTGGAAGAGGTGGAGCACATTGAGAAAATGAGCCACTTGAAGCTCTAACGGAATGTCTGGAACTGAGACTTCATCGTCTCCATGAGGATTCACGGCTGTGCAGTCAGACATTAATTGTCAGGAAGTGTGCAAAAGAGTGTCTTGATCTGTGACTTAAGTTCCTCTTGTCCAGGTGCATCACCACTCCTGCTATACAAGTGTGTATATCACTAACTAATTGTGTGAATCAAGAATCAGTTAATTTGGCTTGTTGTGGATAATTTGTTCCATCATGTGATGAAGGTGCAGAAAGAGAAGTTATCAACCTTTACTCCACAATTCAAGAGCTTTCCAAGTCTTATAATGAAGTCAAATGTTTTGACCAAATCAGGAAATTTAGAGGAAGGGTGTACATGCAAAACAGCTTTCCTGAACCAAGTCTTAACCAGTGCTTTTGACTAGATGATATATAACACACTTTCTGTATACTTAAATAAAGAAACATCAAAACACTAAAATAACATCAAACTGCCAGTCCACATATACCCATTATGTCCATGTTTGTCCTCACCAGCTGTACAGAATACATAACCTGCTCCTGACATCAGACAGACTAAAGAATCATTTGAGGTTGTTTTACTTTCGTATTGTCAGCGTAACTAATAACACATACATGACACAATGACATATACAATACATGAACACATAAGACAGAGTTTAGAGCTGTAACAGCACATGCAATGACAGGATTACACCAGAGGAGAGCAGTGTTGAACCTTAACATTCAATAATGTTCATGATGCCTCCTGTTCTAATGAGTTAGTACAACATGCTAATGATCTTGTCCTAAACTAAAATCCAAAATAAGTTATTTTTACAAAACTAGCATTTGACTTGTTGGCAGTGATGTTGGCGGTAAACCTCATGTAAAACCATGACTTAAAGAAACATCAGAGGCAGATGAAGTACTTCTGTCCACATGTGAAGCAGAAGGTGGATGGTTGGTATTAAAGCTTTTGCTGGTGTTGAAGCTTGTGCTGGTGTTGAAGCTTTTGCTGGTGTTGAAGCTTGTGCTGGTGTTGAAGCTGGTGTTGAAGCTTGTGCTGGTGTTGAAGCTTGTGTTGGTGTTGAAGCTGGTGTTGAAGCTTGTGCTGGTGTTGAAGCTTGTGTTGGTGTTGAAGCTTTTGCTGGTGTTGAAGCTGGTGTTGAAGCTTGTGTTGGTGTTGAAGCTTGTGTTGGTGTTGAAGCTGGTGTTGAAGCTTTTGCTGGTGTTGAAGCTTGTGCTGGTGTTGAAGCTTGTGCTGGTGTTGAAGCTTGTGTTGGTGTTGAAGCTGGTGTTGAAGCTTGTGCTGGTGTTGAAGCTTGTGTTGGTGTTGAAGCTGGTGTTGAAGCTGGTGTTGGTGTTGAAGCTTGTGTTGAAGCTTGTGCTGGTGTTGAAGCTTGTGTTGGTGTTGAAGCTGGTGTTGAAGCTGGTGTTGGTGTTGAAGCTTGTGTTGAAGCTTGTGCTGGTGTTGAAGCTTGTGTTGGTGTTGAAGCTGGTGTTGGTGTTGAAGCTTGTAAACCACATCACGCTTTTATTAAAGGTTATTCTATATACCTGACAGGTTTCATAAAATAAACACACGGCAACACAAATAATAATAATATGGTGGTTTCAGAATCCAGTGCGTGGTTCACACTGTCGTTCCCAATATAAAAGCTGTGGACAGACTGCTGTCGTGTAATGTCTGCAAGCCGCATTTCAGTCTCAAGCTATTTACCGGCCAGAGAAATAAAGTCTGACCTTCGGCGACTGATGCCTCCCGCACTAGTTCTGTGTAAATGTCCCATTCTTTAA
Organism: Chromobotia macracanthus; assembly: GCA_036877525.1. Lineage (NCBI taxonomy): Eukaryota > Metazoa > Chordata > Actinopteri > Cypriniformes > Botiidae > Chromobotia > Chromobotia macracanthus. Next base: position 553,610 of record JAZGTH010000003.1, read on the forward strand.
TGGAGACAAGCAAACGTGTAACAGGTCAGTGTTCAGCAGCAAATACAAACCTGTGGCTTTACTTTCAGATAGTGTATTTGAATGTTTACACTGGAGCAATGCCTTGCCCATTGACTTCAATTATAAACCTTATAAACATGATTTTTACTTGTTTAATACTGTGAGGGACAAGTCTTTTAAGACTGCATCCCATGAGCTCTGCACACCATCCAGATTCATGTAGTGTTTGTGGATTATATATCGCTGCACTGATAACCAAACCTGCTTCTGCAGAAGCTCTTTATATTACTTAAAGACTTCAAAGAATCTTCTGAAAAGAACGATGCAACAAATCTGACACACACAAACTCCCTTTATACATGAATTCTGGGTAATCTGTTCCCAGTGAAACACATGCAGTGATAAAATATATAACCTGACTGTACTGTAAGGTGCTTTGGATAAAAGTGTGTGCCAAGTGCATAAATGTAAATGTAATGGATTTGGTGGGAGAGTTGACCCAGTTCAGTTGCTCTGTGCTGGGTTGCATCAGACCAGAAAATTGCTCCACTCAGCCACCAGTACTGCAGCACCAGCAATTACAGACAAGCACTGCTGAGCTTGACAAGAGAGAGGGAGGGAGAGAGAACAAGAAGTGTGGGAGACTGATCCACTATCTTTCAGAGATCACCGAGTCTGTAACTGTTACAATTCAGCACTTTACAAAACCTTTTCATGCCCATCATGAGTGGCAGAAGGGTAACAGAGTGGAACTGAATCAGCCTATACATAAACAATAAGGTTTTATTGCTTGAAATTTGGGGAAGTTGTGGAGCAGTGGATCTAAAGTAAAAAAGCAGGTCTGAGAGAGACAGAGGTATTTGACTTGTAAATTTGGATTTGTGGAACCTCCTTATGGTGTGTGAATCACAATACTTTTAAACTCCTGAAATGAGTTTAAACCATCCAAATGAAAGTGGCTGGTTTAAACAGTAAATGGTATATAATGGGCCGTGACAATAAGGCATCTTACATCTGAAGCTGAGAGATGATGGATTGATAAAAAAAACTCCATTCACTGATGTTCACTGTACATTGGAACCAATGAAGCTCCAGCATTTGTCTAAGGTCAAATCTAGGGATCAACCGTTAAAAAACGATTCTTTGTAAAATGCCATTTCAGCTAAAAGTCAGTTTGAGTAAAAATGTGTTAAAGTAAATACACAGTTTTACCAGTATAATCAAATTGCAAAAAAAAAAAAAATGAAATCGCAAATGAGGAATTTTAAGAAATTTTGCGAAGTTTACATAATGTTAAAAGTGTACTTGGCAGACCAGAGACCAAAAACATCATAAACCAACTTAAATGCAACTCTGAGAGGTCATTTAAATACAATGGCTTGAGGAAGCACAGCAATCCATTAACCAGACAAAAGGTTTTTCTTACGATAAACGAGAGAGAAATAAAGGGACTGAAGTAGCGTAACAGTGATGTCAAAAACAGAAACAAGTGAAGGTGTGTTCATCTGATGCTTGTGCTGCCCCTGACAACACCAGAGTCTTTAAAAGACCAACAGCTCCCAAAAACAAACGAAGAAACCTTGTGTTCAGATTTTAGATCCATTTATTATTTGTACATTCAGCACTTACATGATTAAACAAGAAACAAATGTCAGATGTTATGCTAAAACAATAGAAAATTTAAAACCAAATGTGAAAAGGTTAAAGTGTTAAATATGCATCCTGCGAGTAATGGCTAAAGGGTGAAAAAGGCTGAAAATACGATCAAATGATTGAGGCAAAACAGAGGAAAACATGATGAGGTCACATCAAAGGTTTCAGATCATCACAGCAGCGGTAACACTGCGCTGGAGGAGGACTGCACCAAACCTCAAACAAATCCGACCCAAATCAAACCGGACAGAGGTCAGAGGCTGTAGGGGCCCTGCTCTACATCAGTGACTTTTCCAGCAAGAGGAAACAGCCGGTCATACCTGAGGTCCATCAACACTGGAAGAGGAAATGAACCAGGAGTCGAGAAACAATGAGACTACAAGAGTCTACAGGGAGACACCACTGTGGTTCAAATGAGTGTGTCCAGTTGGTCCTCATAGAGTTGTTACAGCACATACAGATACAGGAGTTTCAACTGGACAGTTTCAGGTTTACTTCAGGTTTTGGACAGGTTTCAGGTTTACTTCAGGTTCAGGTTTTGGCGGCGGCGCTCTCTGGGCGGTGGGTCACTGAGACTTCGTGACCTCCTGCTCCCACTGTTGCCACAGGGCCTGTGATATGCCTCCCTTTGCTTTTCCCTCTCTCGACCTCTGTCCCGATCTCGTTCTCTCTCGCTCTCCCCTCCGGCAGCTGTGCTGGTCTTCATTCTCTCCCTGCGCTCCTCTTCACGCTTTTTATCCTCTTCCTCCTCCATCTCCTTCCTCCTTTTCTCTCTTTCCCTCATTCGCTCGGCACGGGCTGCTGCCCTCTGTGCTGCCTGTAATGCAAAGCATGGTGAGAACTGAGTAATATATTAATGTAATAAATCAATGTATTACTGTATTTTCAGAGCAAAATGTGAGTGGTGTCAAAGATTATGGAATTAACAAGATGCTGCAGAACTATTAATACAAATTGGAAGAAACCGCAACTCAGTATTGCCTCTAGCAAGAAAAATCCCACCTACTAGTAGAAAGACCCAATCATCATTCACTAACAGTTCTCTGAGGGAGGGGCTTTGGCAGCCTTTTTTTGTGCATGTGCAGTTCTTGAACTGATCTGGAGAAACTTGTTTTTCTAGCACAATTTAAGATTCAGAAACAGAATTTATGGTACAGCTTATATCTGGTATATTAACTGATCGGAAAGTCATGTTGTGACTTTACCCTGTGATTTTAGAGATATCTGTCTTTCCATAATGAAGTACACAGAACTTGATCTTGTATGACTAAAATTGCTGCCCAGAGATGTTGCAAAGATGGCCACCGAGTGCAGAAACTTCCTTACAGAGACTCCAAACCGCCAAACTACAGAAACACACCTGTTCTTCAGTGAGGGGAAGCCAGTATATACAGGGCACTGCTTTGGTTTTGCAAAACAGATCATCCAGACGTTTCGCAGGTGGCTCTTCAGAAACTTTTTCTAAAACACATGCAGAGAATTATAAAATAAAACACACTGTTCATCTATACCTAAAGCAGTCAGGATGTAGCATGTGTGTAAGGTTTTCCTCACCCTTCTTGTCTGTCTTTTTTTCTTTGCTCTTCCCCCTCTCTTTACGCCGTCTCTCCCGGTCTCTAGATCGTGAACGCCTGGACCCAGCCTCTCGTTCTTCTCCAGGTTTGCTGAAGTCTTTTACCTTATCCCTGTCCCATTCTCTTTCTGCTCGCGCCCTTTCCCGCCTCTCCATCTCCCTCTCTCGTTCTGCCCACTGGTCATGCTCTGGAATGTGAGATGCGGGGACCGGACATCCAGGCCCAGCAGCTGCTGCCCCGCGGGTCTCCTCTAGTGGCTTCTCTCCTGCTGAACCTAGACCTCTGTGGAAGTCCAGCTGATGTACCAGACGTAGCAGGAATGAGAGCGGATGAGATTCCACAGAACGCATTCATTTTCAACAGCAGGTATGAGACACCAGAGGATAAAATGAATCCTCACCTCCTCCTGCATGCAGAACTCAACACTGAGGAACTTGGGGTTACTCTGAGGCCATTTGACCCCATGTAGTGCCATCCGTGTTGCCAGTGCCTCTTCTGTGCTGGAGTACTGAGAGAATAATAATGGAGAGAACAAGTGAAGAAAGATTAAAACTGCAATCCATAACTTTAGCCTCTCTACCACCATCTCTATGTGAAACATAAAACTGCAGGTTTCTTGCAGAGTTATTTTCTTAACTTGGATGACAATTTTTATTCTAAACAGCTGCTGTAAGATCATGGTACAGATCAAGCATCTACAGTACCCACACGTAATAAAATAGCCGGATCTTCTTTCTGTTTACAGACATACTTTTCCCATGAAATCAAACCTGACAGCTTAAATTATAAATCATTATTATAAAGTAACTGCAGTGAATCAGGGTTAGGAGATCATGTTGAACACTCATCAGTCATGTACTTGATCAATAACTGATCCGTTCATGTTTTATTAAAAACGTTACGGACTGCAGGTTTAAGAACAAGCAGAAGCAAATGATCCTCAACTACAGCAACAAAACAGGTAAACGGGTCTTTTCAAATCTACAAAGACAAACTAGAGAGAAACAGGAGAGACTTACTGTGACATAACAGTGAGATTTAATCTTGTCGATCCAGAAACCCTCCTCTAGTACAGTACCCGTGCGGTTCAACAGCTCTTTCAACTGGCCCAGTGTAAATGGCCTCACCTTAAAACACATCACACAACTCTGAGGTCATAAAATATGGGACAGTTGCTGAATCATAAGTGAGCAGAGGTATTGCAGTTTAGTGTGAAGAATGCCTCCAGAAGGATGCATACCAGGTTGCAAACATGGATGATGTTAGACAGCTTTCCATGAGGAGACTGCTGCCTGGCTGAGCAGACTGGATCATCAATTGTAATGCTCACTCCCGACTTCTGCTGGCTGATGGAACGACGGATCAGTGTGTCACTGGGAGTCACTTCGAAAAGAAAATCAAAAACAGAAGAAAGTTCAAGCCAGTTGTTCCAGCCTATTATCAATGCAAGACTTTGATAACATATTTGGTTCTTTAAGAATTCTCACCTGTCTTTATGGCCATATTACCTCCAGGCGAACAGGGCTCTGCATCCATCTGAACACAGCCTTCTGTTTTCTCCTCCTGGTTAAGTCTTTCCTGCCTGTTGGTTCTCTCCTCCTCATCCTCATGTTCACTTTTTGGCTCCTTCTGTCCATTCTCTTGTGTGTCAGAGTGCACAACCTGTTTTGGGTTGAGGGAGGGGATCCCCAAAGGGTAATTTAACACATGCAATTCATTTAAAAGACTTCTCTGCTCATTTTCAGCAGCAGATTCTCATCTCTTAAACAGAAGAATAACACACACCTGTGTTACAGTTCGTCTGATTTTCAGCTCTTGCTCGCCTCTCTCTCCACCCTCCTCTTCTTCAGACAGATGTATCTCCTCTGGATGTAGGTCTACAACTGCCTCCTGGCCCAAGCTGGGCTTGATGTCTGGAATTAAAGACTGAGGAGGGGAATAATGCATTATAGGGCTTTTCCTCAAGAGAGGACAGATTTCAGATTCATCCCATAATCCTGGTAACCAACAACTCATCAGCACTTCTTTTAAGGGTGTAACAAAATATTTAAAACTGAACTGAAAAATCAGGATACATGTAACACGTTAAGTGTGTGAATTGTTGAGGTTGGCCTCACTTTACCTTTTTCCTTTCACAAAGTTTTCTTCCTTGACATTTAATTAAATAGTAATTAGTACACTTAACACCTAATTACAGCTATATTTGTAAATATTAAAATGTAGAAGGCATTGACATGGCTATTGAAGTAAGTTAATCTAACTGCAAAGTAGTTATGAAAGACATTTCTGCAAGCATGTTCCAAAAACAACGTGACTGCAGCACACAAGTGTGTATAGTATAATAATGTATAGTGTGACATAGGCCTATGGCTGGTTTACTGGAGGGTTTGTAAGGCACTGTTCTTTGTTAAACTGCTCTGAAATAATTACAAATTACATAAAAACACGTACACAAGTAGCTTCTAAAAATGCAGGGATAGTTTTTAATGTCTTTCTACAATGACTCCTACAAGCCCCGGCCCCCCAAACTTCATCAATCCCCCATATGAGCTTCTGACAGGAGAATTCCCCTGTACACTAAAGTTAAGTATTAATATACAAGAACTGAACTGTGGCATTGGTATATCGTGACACACATAACATTTTAATAACCAGGTTTCCCCTTCATATTTTTCTGACCTTCAGAGAGTCTGTGGTGATACTGATGGAGGGTTTCTTGGCAGTAACAGCTGTACTTGAACCCCATCTCCTCTTTCTGCCAGCAATACCTCCGCTCGTGTTCTCTGCTTCCCCTTCCGAACTCACCACTCCAAGAGACTGTTTGCTGCCTGCAGACAGACAGCAGACTTCAGTCAAAACAGCTTTGAATTTTTGACTTCAAACTTATCAACCTTGTATATATGTGCACATGGTAGGAAACTTTGTAACCATCTCTTGTAACCATATATATATATATATTTAATCATGCAACAGAGAAAGCATATAGATACTCACTGCTGAGGGAAATTCTACGGGCAGAGAAGATCTTTGGTGTGGTGCTCTGAAAGATAAACACATCCAAGGCCAGTGGAAAAGGTGAGCAGACAGACATTGCAAAAAAACAAGAACAATATAGTAAAGGGAAAGAGTGTGTGTGTGTGTGTGGGAATAACATACTGGAAGACAGATAGACAGAAAAGACAAAATGATAGAGAGCCATTAACAAAAGATCAGGGAAAACAAAAATGAGAGGAAATCAATGAGGATAGACCGCCTCGTAGGAGAATTACAACACAAATGGTTTCTACATTCCTAATGTACTCTGACAACATGAGTATTTGGGAAATCAAAAACTTCAGTGTAATTCTATATTATTTGTGCTGAAAGGTCTAGCTGAGTACTCTAAAGATGCGGTCTATCCTCTCCTACACAAAAAGTTAAACTTTTTCAAAGGCAATACTGCAGTTTAAACAACTAATATTTTTAAACTCAGGCTATCCTCTAAGTATCCTTTGACACAGTTACTGTAGTGAGAAATAGACATGATATTGTTTAAAAATGAAAAAGGAACATTAAAACAGTTTATGGTGAACTGCAGTGGCCTTACAGATAAATATTTATTCTTTATCATGTAGTGAATAGCTCCATTTAAGCATTAGAAGGGAGTTTTGACAAAACATTTGTCTAGATAAAACTTGTAAAGTAGAAAATGGAGAGGGACTACTTATTTCCCGGTACCATTGACACATGTTCTTCACTTGCTTGGGAATGGCCCAATCGCACGTCTGCATCTACTGTATCTAGGCAACAAGAGTCCAATCAAAGAAGGCTGGGGAGTTTGGGCAGATATCTGACAGCAGTTTGGCAGAAGGAGCTCTTACGTAGAAGCAGGTGGAGTCTGACAGTGTCATTTTTGAAAATGTCCATCTTTTTCACATGCAACTGGAAAGTGGAAGGTGTCCACAAAACTGCTGAAAAATATTTCAGGAGACATCAAGTTTTGTCTGGTTCACTTCACTCTTACATCTGGAGGGAGATCTGCATTCTGTCACTGTTCAGGTTAAATCAAATTAAGAGCAAAACAAATGACAACCAGTCACTTTCCACAGATGCAATAATCCATGAAAACCTGAGAAACCTGGATGATTGTAACATGCAATGAATCCAGCTTTACTAGGCTGCAGTACAATGACACGAGTCTGTTTCTGGAGGTCAATGTGCAAGAATATCCATCATATTTTTGAAGATGCCGTTTAAGCAGCCATATGAGAGAAGTCTTGATGTAGTGGTTTCAGTCCAGTTAAATGCAGCAGGTTTCTCACAATCTTCCGTCTCAAACACATTCTGAGCCGAACTGTCACAGGCTCAACAGAGTTCTGTCACCTCCACCAAGTTAGGCCACTCCCATATGAAACAGCCTCTCATGAACAGTCCAATCAACAGCTGCTGCTGGCCAACTCCACTGTGGTTATGTGGCCATTGTTGCCTGGTGTGTTCCAGTCCAGAGAAGATTCAAGGGCATGTCTGGTATAGCCATGGTGCTTCGGGACAGTGGAACAGGTGCTGTAGAAGAGCGGTTGTATGCAGGTGCCAATAAGGGCACTAGAAGAGGCATGAACACCTTTACAACAAAGCAATCAAGGGGATTTTAAACATGAGCCAAAATGAGAGAGCGCCCCCTGCTGCTTCTGTCAGCTTAGACAGCTTCAGCAAAGGTTCATATCAACAGCTACATGATGTGACCACAGAGAGGGTAAACACTACATACAGCTGCTCAATAAACAGCTGGTGATAACCAGATTAACTACCCGCATGTGAACATGACTACTAATAACTACTAACAAACTCAGCAACTGTAACGCCTACATATGTCTGTATCGGCTCTGGGTGTGAATGTTAAATGTAAACTGGATGTTGAAAACAAACAAACAAAAAACATATAGGGAAGAGTGACACCCCTTATATGACGCTTCCCTTGTTGTCAAGACGCTGCTTACAGTCCAGTAATCTGGAGAATGGTACGGTTGGGTCAGCCCGGCACTTTCCGTGCTCTTACCTCCCCACTGCTCTCTGAAACTGCTCTCTTGGGCTCAGCCATGACTGCCTCCTTCACCTCAGTACTGAGAAACAGAAGATCCAGAGAGGCAAAGACAAGGAGGGGAAAACAGAGATTACATACAAATCAAATCAGCAGGCATTATTTGTCTTCGCAAACAGTTAAAGCTGATAAAGCACCAATGTTTTGCAGTAATGGACATATACATAACCAAACAAAATCAAATGACTTTGGTGGGATTTGTGATTAAGCAGAAAACATGATGAATGCAAATATCATTCCTTTTAAACGACTTTAAACGGGCTTTTTTAAATACCCCTGAAACACAAACCCTCTAGGAGTCTATAATAAACACTGCTTCCCATCAGTCGACTACAAGTAACCTAAATAAATAACCTGCAACATATACAGGCCTATTCCACCCGCATTCTACTACAAAAGCACCATCTGCTTGAGCCAGTGAAAGAAACATCAGGATCTCTAAGCGGTATCAGAACCGCAGCTTCACATTGATGTTCAGGAACAAGACTGCATGCTGCGCGGTGAGGAGTCACTCTCTTTCATCGGCCAAAACCAGCGAAAATATCATCGATTCAATCCATCACTCCCGAGACCAGCCAATCAAGTAACAGCACAAAAACCGCTACGCCGCGTTGAGGGACGCGAGTAGAGGAGCGCAGCCTCGCCCGCTTTATTCCCGTCATAACGCGCCGTCACATCACGCTGCTCAATAATGACTACAAATGGACGGAACCTGGCAGATCATCGGGACGTCAGTCCAGTCCAGATAACGGGCCGCGGTTCGGATGTTCTCATGATATAAAGATTGCGCGAGACTCACTGCGCCAGGACCCTGCTAACATAAGCCGGGGCGGCCGCACTAATTGCCTGTCCGAAATTCACACGGGAGCGATCAGTAAAATTACTGTTTTTGGAACTAAACTTTCAATAAATGGACACATTTAGAATGTAAACATTTTGTTTTACATGTATTTACATTTTAAATCGGGTTATTCAGAATCATAGCACTGCTGGTTTACGGTTTTTTCAGGTTATGAACTTCATAATACCAACAAAACATGCCCATCAAGACCTAAAGCTCTGGTTATTATAAGCGATATTTCAAGTTTAGTATCTGCAGTGTGACCAAGAGTGGCAATATTCCAAGTAAACCTAATCCTGGTCTCAGTGATCAGAACCATAATTTACAATTGATTACAAACAACAAAATGATTATAGACACAATACAGATCGACTATAATAAGAGCAACACATGCCATCTGTAAAATGATTACACCTCAACACACAGAACCTACTGAAACACTTTAAACCTCAAAAATCCCTTTTATATTGTCCTCCTTTTTCAATGCACGGTTACTCCAAGTATTTGTATCAAAACATATCACCAGTATGATATAGTATTTTAATGGTCATAAAATATTCCCTCCTGCCTATACTGCAACATCTGCCTTTTAAAAATAGAAATCAAGTTACTCTTGCGCTCCCTCTTTTCTGGTGCAATAGACAAAAATATAACAGCCAAAGACCGACCTTATAGTGTCCTCCATAGCCTTATCTTTCCCAATATCTTGCTTCTTTCTTCCTATTTTCTTCTCATCCTGTAGCTCAAGGCATGGCTTCTGTTGAGAAGGGAGAGTGCAAGCTATAAATACAGTGTTTCATGTTTGTCCAAGTGTTGTAAACGCTAGTTTGCACAGAAAGAGACTGAACCAAGCAGGAGGTGCTTACACATTTAGTCTGGTTCTAGACTTCATCTGGGTGTAGGAACTAAATTATTCTGTAATGAAACTTTAATGAATTACTGACCTTAGTTTGGACGACATCCTCATCTTTGTCCTGCTCTGTGAAGACTCGTTTTTTATGCTGGGCAGTAGGAGACTTTTCAATCACAGCCACAGAATGGCTAACTTTCTCTGTATGCAGAGATGTAGAGTCTTTCTGCTGTTCTCTAGACTATGGACAATGGAAAAAAAAACTAAAATCTGCTGTTGTTGGCATGCACATATGCAAGGAAGAGTTATATTTTGCTGTTTAGAAGCAAAAGTCTGTCAAGCTGATAATGAGTGAACTGTTAACCTGTTAATCAACGAGCTGAGATGCGATTGTTAATTAATCACTTAAATTTATAATAAGATGCAAGAAATGATGGGGCAGCTCATTTATTCATCATACTCCAAATAGATTTTACGCACTGTCACAGTGCATGAAGTTAAATAAGGTTCAACATTTTTGCAAACAAAAGGAAGAGGAAAAACAAAAGTGAGAACAAGGAAAAAGTGAAGTCATGAAATGTCCTTAGTCTCTTGCTTAGAGTTTAAACATTGTGAAGCTCCATAGTCTCTAATGCATTCAGAGCTGCTTCAGACTTCCACATAAGTTATGTGGAACTTTCTTTTTAAAGAAGCATTCTTATTTTGATGCTTATAATGCTTGTTCTGTTATGAGTGACGTCTCCATAGTGCTAAAAGATGACAGAAAAACAGACCGAAGGAGAGGAGGAAGAGCAAGACAGATGAAAAGATAAAGAACCTTTAAAGCACTCACCCTCTCACCACCTGAAGCAGAACATCTTTTCTCAGGTGAGGATGATGATGTAATAGAGGAACTTGATGATGATGAAGACCCAGAATCTGAGTCTGATGAGGAACTCTCATTGGAGGATGAGGATTTTCTCCCTCTCTTTTTCTCCTCTGGAGGAGATGGAGGTTTCACCTTATCTTCATCTCTGAATGTCACACATTTAGTGTCTTCACTTGTTTTCTTGTGCTGTGATCCTCTTCTGGCCTCTGTTACCATCTTCTCTTCCTCTTGTGGTGCATGTTTCTGAGCTGTCATCTCTGGGGTTGTGTTCTCTAGCTCAAGTGGAGCTGAAACATGGACTCTAGTTTGTAGTGAAGTTTGAAGAGCCGGAGCAGCATTTTCTTGCTCTGGTTCTCCAGGCGTAGTTTCTAACACAGCTAAAAGAGCTTGTGGTCTGTCTGAGAAGGTTCGAGGTCTCTTCAACAGAGAAGCTAGAAATGATGGGACGGGAGTTGCTACAGGAGTGTCTCTGAGGATGCGGGACTTCTTAGAGGAAGATGGAGTAAGCGATGGTGTTGAGATGGTGGGTGACTGTTGAGGGACAGGTTCTGTAAATCGAGTATTTTCACTCCCCTCAGGTTTTATTGACGGACCCTCAGGAGTTGGAGGAAGGCGGCTTTCTCTTTCCTTCTCTTGTTCCTCCTCTATTTCAGGTTTCAACACCTTTTCTTTTTCTTCCTGGACTCTTTCTTGTTCCAAAAGTCTCTCCTTCTCCTCCAATGCTCTCTGCTTCTCTTCATTTAAAGTCCTCTCCTCTCTCTCTTTTTCCAGTACTCGCTCTCTCTCCTCCGCTTTCCTTTGTACTTCAGCAGCTTGTTCTAGTTGCAACCTCTTGTGTCCCAAAGCTTTCTCCTTTTCAAGTCTTTCTCTTTCTATCCTCTCTCTCTCCTGCCTCTCCCTCTCTAAAGCTTGCTCTCTTTCTATTCTCTCTCTCTCTAAAGCTTGCTCTCTTTCTATCCTCTCTCTCTCAGTCTCTCCCTCTCTAAAGCTTGCTCTCTTTCTATTCTCTCTCTCTCTAAAGCTTGCTCTCTTTCTATCCTCTCTCTCTCCAGTCTCTCCCTCTCTAAAGCTTGCTCTCTTTTTATTCTCTCTCTCTCTAATGCTTGCTCTCTTTCTATCCTCTCTCTCTCCAGTCTCTCCCTCTCTAAAGCTTGCTCTCTTTCTATCCTCTCTCTCTCCAGTCTCTCCCTCTCTAAAGCTTGCTCTCTTTCTATCCTCTCTCTCTTCAGTCTCTCCCTCTCTAAAGCTTGCTCTCTTTCTATCCTCTCTCTCTCCAGTCTCTCCCTCTCTAAAGCTTGCTCTCTTTCTATCCTCTCTCTCTCCTCCCTCTCCCTCTCTAAAGCTTGCTCTCTTTCTATCCTCTCTCTCTCCAGTCTCTCCCTCTCTAAAGCTTGCTCTCTTTCTATCCTCTCACTCTCCTGCCTCTCCCTCTCTAAAGCTTGCTCTCTTTTTATTCTCTCTCTCTCCAGGGCTCTCTCTTTTTCTTGTCTTTCTCGCTCTAGGGCTTGTTCTCTCTTAAGTCTCTCACGTTCAAAAGCCTTCTTCTCTTCCCTCTCTTGCTGTACAGCTCTCTCTTCCTTTTCCCGTTTTAGAGCTTCTTCCTGTTCCAGGACCCGTACTCTTTCCTCTTCCAATGCTTTTCTGTCCTCTCTCTCCTTTTTAAGAGCTTGCAGCCTCTCTTGTTCTTCCTGTCTTTCCCTGTCCTGCCTTATGGAATCACGTTCCTCTATCCCTGTTGTCCTAACAACACTAACTCCCTGGTTGGAGATCACTGAACCCGGGTACGACGGAACTGATGCTACATTACCTGTGTGGGTAATTGCAGACACGACCCCCTCCATTTCATGCCTTTCTGCCCCAGAGTAAGCCCCGTCAGACTTATGCACCAGTAAGGTCAGAGGACCTGCTCTGTGTTCTGCAGAATCGCCCGGTGGTTCAGGGCTGCTGCTACAACTCTCACTACTCGAACTGCCAGAGCTGGACATGTGCTGCTGAGGCAGGGGCTCTGGACTGGGGGGGCTCTGTTTGGGGGTGTCTGGGAGTGGGAATGAGAGTTCAGGTGGAGGGGACGGGGGTGGTGTTGGTTGCCTGAGCTGCTGTGATAGTAATGGTATGTGTCGGGGGGGTGGCTGCGAGCCACCAGGTCTTTCCCTCACCAGTTTGCTTTTTGTCGGCTCTGCACGAGGCCTTCGCTGAGCTCTGATTTTCCACTCCTCTTCATCGTGGTCATCGTCACCATCAGTTGAAACACGGCTGGAGGTTGGCCCTCTTTCATCAACAACCCGCACTGACAAAGAGGCAGTTGCTCCAGGCTGAGCTGGGGTGGAAGGCGATGGCATTTCTTTCTCTCTCAGCTCATGACACTCACTTGCCGTGAGTTTGTGTTGGTCTAAAGAGGAAGCAACATCCTGGTGGAGAATTTTAAACACAGACAGCAAAATTTAGGCCCCAACAGAGATACAGTTAGCACAATATTGAGCAAACAACCAATATTACATTTGAAAGTAAATACATATTGAATATGTATTTTTTTCGAAGCATAGTGAACTGGACAAACTGAGGACAGCAAGACTTTGATAATAATGCTCTTAATAAATGTTTCTAACCTGGTTAGGAGGAGGACAGACGGTGCTTTTATTGGCCTCTGTGTGATCCTCTTGGTATGTTCCTATGAAAGCCAAAATCATCAATAACTTTAAAGACATTTCCAGTTTTAGTCTAAACAGGGAATTTAAACAAGTACAGAGCTTTCTTTTTAAAGTAATGGAAAATGAAAAGCATACACACATTAACTGTTATTACACCAAAGTGTAACTTAAACAGGTTTGTATTATTTATATTATTTTATCATTTTGACACCTAATGATTCACCTGAAATGCTGGTGAATATTCTTTTAAGGATCAAACCTTTTCATAGAAGACACCTAACAGTTCTTTAAAAGCCTTTTACTGCAATAAACCAGTATTTTTTAAACCTACTGAAAATGCATTATCCTTACACATTAGAAAAGATAGCATATGTTGATACACTAACAACATCCTATAAAAAACATTTATCTAAATATATAGACCTAAAATTATAATTATTAAAATATATAACATACTCCAGTACTCACCATCATTTTCTGCAGCCTCTCGCGCCTCTCTCTCCAAACGCTGTCTGAGCAGCTCTTGTTGTTTTGCCAGGTACTGTTTAATAAAACTGTTCTGGCTCATCTCCTCCCCGATCTAAACAAGCACACGCATTTCAAAACGGTAGACAGTTTCAGCACAGAGAGCTAGCAGCTACTTCTAGCAAACAGTAGCATATATAAGTGTGCAACTTTGCAGTTCAGCTCACCCGAGAGTTGGGCTGCAGGCCAATGTGATGAGAGGTTTTCTGAAGGTTCTCCAACATGAGGGCCTGTTGCATATGCAGAGTGACAGACACACACTTCATTAACCGTATGAAACATGCACACACACGTTACAGCAGAGGACACCTGTTAAAAGTGCCAGTGAAACAACAACCTCAAGAAACCTTTAACAGTGTTGCCATACATTCACTTCAAATCTGAGGACAAGAGGGATGCATTTAAGACGTTCATGATGAAGCGCAACAGCTGTTTTGTGCTTGAAATGGGATTGTGTCTGGACAACTGTCACACTCCTGTTCAACTGTTCATGTGTCTACGTGTTGACAGACAGACAGGTAGGCAGACAGGCAGGCAGGCAGGCAGGAAGGCAGGCAGGAAGAAAGGCAGGAAGAAAGGCAGACAGGCAGGCAGGCAGGCAGGCAGGAAGGAAGGAAGGAAGGAAGGCAGACAGGCAGGCAGACAGGCAGGCAGGCAGACAGGAAGGCAGGCAGACAGGAAGGCAGGCAGGCAGGCAGGAAGGCAGGCAGGAAGGCAGGAAGGAAGGAAGGCAGACAGGCAGGCAGACAGGCAGGCAGACAGGCAGGCAGGAAGGAAGGCAGGAAGGCAGGCAGGCAGACAGGAAGGAAGGAAGGAAGGAAGGCAGGCAGACAGACAGACAGGCAGGAAGGAAGGAAGGAAGGAAGGCAGAAGGAAGGAAGGAAGGCAGACAGACAGACAGGCAGGAAGGAAGGAAGGAAGACAGGAAGGCAGACAGACAGACAGGCAGACAGACAAGAGTAGGCAGGCAGACAGACAGGCAGGCAGACAGGCAGACAGACGTTTGTTTACATCGGCACACAACCGCGTCTCGAACCCGCCGCACCGCGCGCAAAATCTCACAGCCGTCCGAAACAAACGGAGCTCCCGGTGTCGCGCGCACACGGGCATTAACGGGGACACGATGACCACTGCACGAGCAGAGCCGCTAGCGCGAGACCACCGACGCTCGGCCTCCGAACTGCGCTCGTCGGGGTCCGAGAAAACAGCGACCTCCACTCACCCCCTTGAGCCTCTTGATGAGCGCGTTCTTCTGTCCGCTCTTCGGGAGTCCTCTCTCCTCCAGCGCTGCTTTCAGATCCGCCACCCGGAGCGAATGAAGCGGCCTCCCGTCCAGCGTAACGTCTTCGCGCTCCGCCATCTTGACTCCCTTCGCTCGTCTGCAGCTCACGCAGAGCGCGACGTCTTCTCTGCTGACGTCAGCGCGCTTCCGGAAACGGAGCGCGTCAGTTTGACGCTTTAACAAACGCGCGGTTGTGTGTGAAAACTCTTTCTGCTGACGCTGGTTTCTACAACTGAATGTCACACAGAATCAGTGACACAATTAAAGCCATAAAACAAACAAGTAAATGAAGTGATTATTGATAAAGTACAAAGCTTGAGATCTTCTGTTTTCCAGACCAGATCACAGCCCTCCTGTGCGCACCTCAGCAGAGATCTCTGATCTCTGTACAGACACTTACTGAGACGAGGGTAACATTTGATTTCAGATTATATTTTGGATGCAGGTAATCTGTAAAGAGGGAGGTTGCATGTTACGTTTCCTTTTAATCTTATTAAAACTACAGTATTATTAGTACATCAGTGTTGACAACTGCTCTTTGTTCTCCAGATGAATGAAATAAATACATAACTTTAAAGAGAACACTATCTGAAAACACAGCTTCACAAACATCACTAATCCCTAATGCTGTTCAACTCTTTAAAAACCTTCTGCTCATTCTGAAAAATGGTCTAGGACAGAACTTTAGGGCTTTTTAGCTTTTTTTTTTGTTAACACTCTTGAGGCATTTGAAGGAGCACCAGAATTAGACGGAAAAAATGTTCAGAAGGTGAAATTCTGAATATTAAAGTTAAAAATGGACAACTGTATGACGTCTCATGAGTCTGCCCCAGCCACTTCCTCTTCATCTACCTCATCTAAAAAACACCCAGCCAGATCACAGACATTGAAATCTGCACATTGACAAAGCAAATGCTTCTGACTAGATCAAGTGTGAGGCATCAACATCTCTCCCCCACAATGATGAAATCAAGGGTTTTGGAAAAAAAAATTTTTTTTTTAAAAAGGCCACCCACAGGGGGGGGAAAATAAATTCAACAAAAAATCTGGCTGAGATTGTGTTGCTGCAGTAAATAAGCATTTAACATAAAAACTTCCCCACTTCACTGAAATTTGTTTTACTAAATGAAAGCCATCAAATTTAGACTGATAACAGAACATTCAGAGACATACATATTGGTTGTGTTACAGAAAGCAAATATCTCAGTGTGCCAAAGTTTAGTAAACATCTAGAATTTACAATCTTTATTCTCATATGACAAACTGGATAAAGTTTTATTTGCAGTCTTTACGTTCTCAAATATAACTTGCATTTTAAAAGCAAATATACTTATGCATGTCATTTCAACTCTAGAAATAACTCTGAACAAAGAATGAACCTTTCATGAGTGAGCTGGAGATGTACTGAAATCACAGATCTACAGATGAGTCTTCTCTAGTCCTGGCTGTGGTGGCTGCACTGCTCTCACCATAAACTGGAACTGAAAGGTTTTTGAGGTTCTATGTTGGGACCTACAAACGGCACACAGAAAGTGAAGTGTATAAACACTAAAACTTTAAGCCTTTTAAAAAGTTATGTTATCCCTAAATGTTATCCCGTAGAGGTGTGACTTGAGGTAGGAGTCCCTTAAAATAACCATATGATGTGTGTACACAATAAGACTGTCCACTTTGAATAATTTAACTTTTTATACGTTGAAACAACCACAGCTACTTTCCTCAATTTAAATTCATCACAATTCTATATTGTAACAAAAGCCAATGTCCACTTTATAATAAGCTTTATTGTTCCCCAAGAAACAAAAAGTTTAACAGGCACAGATAGAGCTCCACCCTCAGGATTTACATCTCCAGCAGCTTGGAGGCACCCATCTTCAGAAATAAATCAAAAACTTCACATTAGTGACGTTAACAACAACAACAACAGCTAACTAATAAAATACTAATAAATAATACCTTTAAATCGTTACAGGAGGCACTCAATTTTCAATGATAACCAGCGGGCCAAGCACAGACGTTACAGCTGAGGACTCTGAAATTATTCAGTTCACAAAAAAAACAATTCCTGGACAAGTAACATCAACATTTTTTTCCTCCATGTCTCAAGTTAACATAGCATTACACCAATTATGATTTGCATCAAGCAAAAAAAGTGGGAAATATCCACATTCACCAGCTGTTAAGCCTCTTTTCTTTCTTCCTCGACAGTCAGTGTCACAGCAGCTGCAGAGAGAACTCTGAGACTCATCGTCCAGTAACATCCATCTGTAAAGAGAAACAGGGTTATAAAGGGTTCAAGTATGAAAAATACCTTCAATCTCAGTGACTGTACCTTGAGTTGGCCTTGTCATATTGACAAGCTTTTTTACCACCATCCAGGTCTCCAGGGTCCCATGCCACAAGCCTGCAGTGTATGTAGACCTTATGACAGCACAAGACAGTTTGTGAAAACAGACAAAAAGAAGAGGCCAAAAGACAAAAACAAAAACTCACATCCTGTCCCATGGCAAACTTAAAGGCTTGAAGGCTTAACCTGATCTCAGACAACTGGTTTCTTGGCAGAAACCTTGAGTTTGTCTTTTTGCTGTCTACCAGACACCTGAAAATGAGAAACCAGGAAGTTAAGGTTAGGGACTGTATCAGGGTATACACTTTTCAGAAAGAGCACAACACTTCTAAACATTTAATCAGATTAATTGTTCAAGTCATTTCAACTTACCATTTTAAGTTAAATTTACCTTTGAAGTTGCTCATTTTATTTTAATGTTAAAGCATCTGTTGTCATGCCTTTTTTTTTTTACAGCGTACAGCACATACCCTTTATTGGCAATGAGCGGATAAATCGGAGAATCTGGGCCCAGTTCTGGTGTTGTGGAGGCCAGGCATTCCTCCAGGAGCAGAACCAAAGGCTGATGGGCCTGCTGCTCCACTGAGGCAACAATCGGGATTGTTGAGCCCAATGAAAAGGTTGTAGAAGTGCCCACAGCACTGAAGTCACCTACAAATACATCAAATACTACAGTGCTGTTCGAGAACCAAGAATGCAAAGGTCTTGTAATTGTATTCATACCCCTCATGAGCGCCATGTGGAAGTTAAGATCTCCCTGACCATGTGTGTGAAAGATCAGAGGATCATACAGAGGTGGTACCCAGTCTTCTGGCCTGAGAAATCATCATATGACATCTTCAAGCAACAAAATGCCAGAGTGCAATGAAGATACAGTCCAGAAACAATTCAGGAACATAAATAATGACCTTTCATAAGCACAGGCAACAGGATAATAAACAGGGGTTGCTTTTGAGTCCATGGTAGATGTGACTTCTGTCTCAAATACAATCTGATCCACTGTCACCTGCAGATGGGAAGAGAATGTAGGAAATATCCACTACACTACATGTAATATTCATAATACAGAGTTTTCTGTGGCATCATACATGACTTGAAGAATCTTTTGTTGAATGAATGTTACAAGTGATGTCAACACTCACATGAAAGGAAGAATACATTTTAGCTTATTAAATTGTGCACAACATTTCTCAATATCAGCCATTAGCATTCATGTCACTATGGAAAACAATGTCTATGAAATGTTTGCAATTCATCATGACAACTTACACAACAGAAGTAACTTAAGAACAAAAGAGAGCTGAAATTAAACCCCTGAACTCACCAGCCTCCTTATAGTACAGGCCCCAAACTCAGCATAGAACACAGCCTCTGCCCCATCAGGCTTTATAGAAACTTGAGATGGAGGACAATCACCCAGGAGAAGAGAATACGGGTCCACACGTGGTTTTGTTTCAGTCCATCGCACAGACATTGAGTTCTTGCCACAATCCACAGAGATCTCTAAAGAGAAGTGAATTAGTTATTGTGCACAGACATATCACATTATGCCCCTGATAAAATCTCAATATGGTCTTTATAACTAAAGCAATACATCAATACCTGCTTGTGCCACTAAAAAAACAGCCAGATTTAAAAGAACCACAAATATGACAAAAGACATTCTGACAATATTGTGTCGGTAAATTCAAGGACACACTTAAGCACTTTGATGGTTTACTGACCTAATGAAAGATTCACATGTGAAACTACTGAAATCACATGTGTGAACTGATGAGTTTAATGAGCAGCAGCTGTTAATGGTCTGATCATGTATGCCACTAGCTGCTCATTTTGTACATTACACGTATGGCTTAACACAGTTTACAGAAAACAACTGAAGTATTAATGCACAATGGGTTACTTTGCATTTTCTTGGAAAATCAAAAATACTGACCAAATGAAAGTGCTCCAACAACATAATTGTAGTAAACTGAGCAAAAAAAAATCATCTATATATACACTACAGTTCTTATTTAAATGTTTCTGTTGCTTCTCAGCCTTTTGGTTAAGATCAAGGCATTGCAATGGATGATAGAAATAATACTGCTTCGGTTTAACATATAACAAAGCAGATTCATCTGAATCTTTGTTAAGTGTGTTTCGCACACTCATTTGACAAAATTTGTTTATCATGAATCTGATACATCAGTAGAAATATCTTTACAGTTACGAGACAAAATCCCTGTAATTAAGATTTATTGGGAATTTTTGCATTCTCTGAAACCTAACAAATGACTCTTCTCAATGAGTACTATTTTAAAATTCTCTTACAGTGGACCACAAATAACCAAAGCTAGTATATCAGCAGAATATTTTGAGCCAACACAGACAAAATTGATGTGACCCTCAAATTATGAAAAAGATCAGTGCAGAGTTGACACTTTTAAGACTCGAGACATTTTCGTTTTTTAATGAACAACATGATGTATAAAAGTGAAAAGTTAATTACTTCTTGGTTCATTTTTGATGATTTCCTCTGATCAGGAATCCAGCAACTAATAGAAAGATATCAAGATATCGCTCCACTGTACACATGAATCATAGTTATCTTTTCATGTAGAAATGAACAATCAGTATCACATATTAAATCATATTCAGTGCAGAAACATTCCAACAAGTGAATAAATGTAATCCAAACCAAGATAACAGAGTATGATTAAATTATCCTAAGAACAAGAATTCAAAGCTTCCTTTGAGGTGATTCTGCTTGTGTTGCAAGAATATCATTGTGTTGTATCATCAGTAATGATCAAAGGCCCTAACACTGAGTTTAGAACCAGCCCGTGAGCTGCTGTTGTTCATGTTGTTCACATTTGGAATCACAACACTGACAGAGAGCAAAATAAAATGAAACGTTGTTGGATATTTTCCCATAAAACACAAAGTAGATCAGTGTGCTTCAGAAAACTCATGAATGACTGAAATCACACTCACTCTCTTGTGGCTTTATTATAATCACAGGCCTTCTTTTATTCATTAAGATTGTTCACCTACAGAAACAGAGCAGAGGACCAAATCAGCACCTTGACTTCTGATAACACATGGCCATGTTTCTATAAAGAGCCTCCACTTACCTCTCGTCCTACAGAAAATCTCAAAGCTTGAAGATTGAGGTGGAGTGAAACCGTGGAAGAAACCTGGAGAGGCTGTTCTTAAAACATCCATAAAACAGCTATGATGGGATGAGTTAAAACTAAAACACCTGCCTTTATCAAATCAGCCAAAACGTTTTCATCACCTTTATTGGTGATGGGGTAAGTTTGACAGAGTTTTGAGATACATTTCACACATTCCTCCAGAAACAAAGTGGCTGATGGGCATGTTGGCACACTCCAGCCCGAATAGGAACAAAAGATCCCAAGGGAAAGATGTTGGATTTGGCCACTGAGGGTAGGGTTGGCAATAGCCTGTAGGTGAGTTTGTTTTTTAAAAAATCACATATTTCCATCACCACAATTTTCAGGACTTCACAACTACTGAAATTCCAGATTAAACTTACCTTTTGTCTGAATTCACAATCACTAAATTGGTAGTAAAAGTTTACTTGTGCTCCAGCATTTGCTGTATTTGAGGAGCAGACGGGCTGGATTTGCAGTCATTGATCTGTTCACTTTCTGGTTCATCTCAGCAGAACGTTCCTGACACACAATCTGGATATCTGCAATGGAAAGTATGATTTGTGTGTGTGACTCAGTATTGAATGAATGTGTTTATTAGTCAACTTGGCTTCTTCTTTAACATAATACACAATAAATGTTTAGTCATTACCACCTACAGACATTAAGTGCTGTGGCAGCAGGTAAAATGTTTTCACTGAGACTGCTTAATTCCTCAGTCAGTGACGGCGGCTGTTTGGCAGCGTTGGAGAAGGAAGAATAAGCGCTGTTTCCTCATTTGTAAGTATGTCCGTCTACATTTGCATTATAATTGTTTTGAACGCATTTACAACTCTGTATGTTTTGAAGGATTGTAGTTTTCTTCTCTGTGACGCGGAACCATCGTTCACACTTTACCAAACCCCGGACCGCTGCACACACACAGGAAGCGACTTCTCACTGCAGACAGCAAATCAGTATCGCGCAATTGAATGATCCTTTCTGTTTAAATTGTATGAGCTGATATAAAGTTACCAATATGTTGATTAAAGTAAAGGTAAGGGTGTTTATTCGGTCCTTTATTTTGTATTTTTCGCAATGAAAATATATTACTGTAAATTCATTCGTCAAACCTCACACAGATTATATATAAACAAGCTATGTTTACACCAACCTTTATTTAAATATGTAAATACTGAAGAGTATTTCAGGTTCAAAATCCTGCCAATAATAATCCAAATGTTTTTGAACGTTGGGTTTTTAACTATTCATTTGCATTGGTAGTGTGTCAGATGTGACCTGTCATTTATTTCTCCTCTTCAGACACTCACAGGTAAAGAAATAGAAATCGACATCGAGCCCACAGACAAGGTATGAGCTCCATCATTACAGGATCCGCCATGTTTCTGTATCTCTGCTGGACATGTTTGTTTCTCTTTTATCAAACAAGGTGGAGAGAATCAAAGAGAGAGTGGAAGAAAAAGAGGGAATACCACCTCAACAACAAAGACTCATTTACAGTGGAAAACAAATGTGAGGTTTACGATAAATGTCGTTTATTATTTTGAGGTAGATAAGAGAGCAAACCACGATCATTTAATCGAATGTGAACATTGCTTGCCTTTCAGGAATGATGAGAAAACAGCTGCTGACTACAAGATCCAGGGAGGATCTGTTCTGCATTTAGTTCTGGCTCTCCGGGGAGGAGAAGACCTTTCCTTTAATCTGTTCTGCTAGGCCTGTAAATTCTAGAAATGTTTCTTGTCATGTGTATAATAACAGCAGAGTTACCAGAAAACCACACGAGCAGATTCAGGTCTTTAAGTTACTGTCTAAATTATGTTTTTAGTGCTGCACAGATTTGTGTTTGAGTGAACATAATGCACATGTATTCTCTGTATAACCTAAATGTGAATTTGGGTTAATGGTTGAAGTTTGTAAGTGAAGATTTGCCATTTTTTTCCACTGCACTCATCTGCAGTATATGACAGTATGAATTATTGCACTGAAAGAAAGCAAATGTATTTCTTTTTGAGGATAGATGCTGCTCCCCTTGAAGAGCTTCTAAAGATCAGTGTTGCTTGTTTTAAGTTTCTTTTTTAAAGGAGTCAGTAAAGACATTGTACCCAATGTCATCCAGCTCTCAAATACACAGTCATGGTGTTTCCAAAAAGAGACTTTGTCTTCATCTTAAAAAGTGGTTTCTTGAATGTAAAGCATGAAGCGGTTTTATTTTGTTGTGTTTGGATGACACAGGGAGTTTGAGAGGAAAGATTAGGATGTTAGGATGATGAGTTCAGATTCTATGTCAGACCTTCTCTTGCACCAGCAAAAACAACCTGAGAGGGAACAAACACAACTTTCACTCAGCTTGATGCATGCATGATAACACTGAGCCCATACAATGACATGATTTATATTCATACAAACTGATGCAGCGAGCAGCAGTATTAAAAGTAGTAAAATGCTTTTATCTAAAGTGGCTTACAGTCCATTCAAGAAATACATTTGATCAGTTTGTGTTCCCTGGGAACTGAACCCACAACCTTTTGTGCTGCTAAAGTGATGCTCTACCAGTTGAGATACAGGAACACCCAATGTAACATTAAGACTGATGTAGATGAGGTGAAAAGGGAACCATTAACTCCACCAAGAGCATACAAAGATGTGCACAGTCCATGACATCACCTTGAGAAACTTCTCACCGAATGTCTTAAGATCAGAAAATGTCAAAAAAAAAGGAGTTAAACAGTAAACATTTGCTACGTTGGCACACAAACCGTCAACAACCAGTGAAGTTCACACAGGTGAATGGAATAGATGGTCAGTGCAGGCACAATCTGCTGATGAACAGACCATTTCATTTTCTGCTGAATGGAGAAGTTGATAAGCTGCTCAACACATCTACAGTGCTGGAGAACAACAGCTCCTGAGGGCTCACAACTGTGATAGATGTAGTATTCACTAAAAGACAGACAAATGAAAGAAAAGAACAACAGGAACACAAAAAGATGTTCGGAAGTATGTTGGTAACCAATCAACAGTGGCGCTCATTGACTTCCATTGCATGAACAAAACCAGAGACATTTCTCAACATATTTTATTAGCAGCACCACCTGCAGGACAAATAAGTGTTTCTGAGGACAACGATTTAATAGTTTAATTTGTTATAAAGGACACTAATGTATATGTTGAATACATCTAATCTCACAAGTCTAATTAAACTGATTCAAAAGCCAGGCTTCTAGAGTGTTCCACTGAAAAACAACATTTCCAACTGATTGTATCAGAATAAATGCAATGTCTCTCAGCACAGAAAATGAAATCATATTCTATTATTTGGTCTGCTTCCACTTTCTTTGGTTACTTTCATGAAATTTTAAATTATATTACAGTGACAATTAATCTAGTTAGCCGAAAACAATGAGAGAAAACAGGACATTTGCATGTCCTTATTTTCTTGGGTAAAAATATATCCACACAAACTTTATATCACTTTTTATTCATGTTATGTGACAATACATATTCATCAGGAAAAGGAATATAAAAATATGTAGTATCAGATATAAAAAGTGACAACATGTGATTATGTGGCTGTGTATGAGGATGTTTAGTGTGTTTCACAGTCTGCAGCTCATATATAAAGGCTGCTCTCAGAGGGACCTTTGTGTTAGTGTAGCTTCTGTGGTTTCATGGACACCCTTGAAGACATCAGCCAGTGCACTCACCTGCCATATGACCTGCATCTTTTCTTATGAGTCTGAGACTTTCTGTCCTGTGAAATGAGGCTCTACCAGCCGTATCACCACAAAGGACTGACTGTCAAGAGCCCAGCTAACAGGGAATGTTCTCAGAACGTTGGCTAACATTCTCTAAAGGTTCTCTCAACATTATCAAAAACATTCCTGCAGTAATGTTAGCAGTATGTTTTTAACGTTGTATATATTATATATAAAAATAGTTAGTTGTGTGTTTTAAAAACATTACAGGATTAAATGTTTGAATAACATTCTTATAACCAAGTCTAAAAACTGAGTGTTTTGAGAACTTTCCAAATACAGTTTTAATGTTTTTGTTACTTAATAGAAATGTTAAGGAAACGTTCTTACAACCTAAAATTGTTAACTGGTCCGTGATCGCCTCCTACAACACGAGCACACTGATGCCGGAGGACCGTCTGCGTGTCTGCGCAGATGTCTGACAGACAAGCTTTATATTGATATGATAAAATTATTATTATAAGAAACATCTTCAGACAACTTTATTTAATGCTGACGGAATGTGACAACTGCTCTGGAGAAGCTCGTGGTCATCCTGGGCAGTAGTGGCGCTGTAGCGGCGCGGCTTCATCATGTCGAACCGGAAGCTCTTCTGTCAAACATGGCGCTCAGCGCTCTGCTGAGGAGCGAGTCCGCGGGTTTCTCGGATCGGTTTGCCGGCTCTTCTGCTCACGGCTGCGGTCTTCAGCTCACGGATCTGGGCTGTGGAGCTGCGCTCGGAGACCGGGAGAACTTCACCGTGAAGCCGCTGGGTGAAGATGAACCGGAGAGGAGAATCGAGTTTCTGCACGGCACGACCACACTAGCGTTTAAAGTCAGTTTATTATCTCCAGCCTTCATTATACACTTCGCACTTAACACGTATTAAATGGACGGGTGTGCCAGTATTAGACAGAAGGGTTGCGTACATGACCTGGTACAGTCCAGCAGACCAGCGTTTTCTCATTTCACTGGGTTTACTGGGTTTGGGCTTGTTTAGTGCTGTTTGGTAAGACAGGTGAACGGTAAGACAGGTGAACGGTAAGACAGGTGAACGGTAAGGGCAGGTGAATGGTAAAGACAGGTGAATGGTAAAAGCAGGTGAACGGTAAAGGCAGGTGAACGGTAAAGGCAGGTGACCGGTAAAGGCAGGTGACCGGTAAAGGCAGGTGACCGGTAAAGGCAGGTGAACGGTAAGGGCAGGTGAACGGTAAGGGCAGGTGAACGGTAAGACAGGTGAACGGTAAAGGCAGGTGAACGGTAAGACAGGTGAATGGTAAGACAGGTGAATGGTAAGACAGGTGAATGGTAAAGGCAGGTGAACGGTAAGGGCAGGTGAACGGTAAGGGCAGGTGAACGGTAAGGGCAGGTGAACGGTAAGGGCAGGTGAACGGTAAAGGCAGGTGAACGGTAAGGGCAGGTGAACGGTAAGGGCAGGTGACCGGTAAGGGCAGGTGACCGGTAAGGGCAGGTGAACGGTAAGGGCAGGTGACCGGTAAGGGCAGGTGAATGGTAACAGCACTCATACAATTTAAAGTGATGTATAACATGTTTATAGTTTGGTGATAGTTTAGTGTCTGTGCGTTTGTATTAAAGCCAGGATGTGGCTGATTACAGTATGACTGACTCTTCTTGTCATTACATGACTTAAGTGGCATCATTCATATTTATTATTGAGCATGTAGCATTTAATTGAATTGATGTAATAGATTATGCCCAGGCCAATTAGAAAACTAACCCTAAAACTACCATACCATTAAGTCAAACATTGTACATCTGTTTTTATTTGATTTATTTCCTTACATAGTTTACAACAAACTTTTAAGTTTTGTTTATTGTATTGTATTAAAATATTTTTTAAAAAGAGCTCAATATACTTTGGCAGATTACTTCTGTCACGGGATCTGTTCACAATAAATAAGTGTAATGTGAAATGTGTAATATTTTTATATAAACGTGTGGCTTCAGAGAGCTCAGCATGTCTGTCATCTCTCAGTTTCAGCATGGTGTTATTGTGGCTGTAGACTCCAGAGCGACGGCCGGATCATACATTGCTTCACAAACAGTGAAGAAGGTAATTGAGATCAACCCGTACCTGCTCGGCACCATGGCAGGCGGGGCCGCAGACTGCAGCTTCTGGGAGCGCCTGCTGGCCAGGCAGTGTCGCATCTATGAGCTGCGCAACAAAGAGCGCATTTCAGTGGCAGCTGCCTCCAAGCTGTTAGCCAACATGGTGTATCAGTACAAAGGAATGGGTCTCAGTATGGGGACAATGGTGTGTGGCTGGGACAAGAGAGGGCCAGGTAAATATCACGTGTCTTATTTTAATGTCTTGTGCATCGCAACTTCTTTTAGCTGTTTGTTAACATCTAATGCATATTAGTCATACAGGTTTTGACATGAGGGTGATTAAATGGTGGAAGAATTTTCATTATGGGTCAACTATCCCTTTAAGGGTTTATGTTTTTAAATGCTTTCATGTTTCTCTGAGGTTCATGCATGTTGAATCCAGCAGGATTTAAAACAGTATGTGTATCTCTGATCACAGGGCTGTATTATGTGGACTCTGAGGGCAACCGTGTGTGTGGAGATCTCTTTGCGGTGGGCTCAGGCTCTATGTACGCTTACGGTGTGGTTGACAGCGGCCTTCGGTACGATCTGACTGTGGAGGAAGCATGTGACCTCGGCCGCCGCGCCATCTATCAGGCCACATATCGTGACGCCTACAGTGGAGGCCAAGTCAACCTCTACCGCGTCCATAGCGATGGCTGGGAGAGGGTCTCTCAGGACGATGTTCTTCAGCTGCACCTTAAATACCAGAGCAAGAAAGCATAGTGGGAGGGGCAAAGGAGAGGTGGTGGGGCACTGAGCTGGTGTGTGTACATGAGAACACAGTAAAGTCAGTTGCTTAGTTACAGAACCGAAGTTAAACCAGTTTTTGTTATTTTCTCACATATTACTTTTCAACCACACTTTCAGTAGTATTACACTTCCATCCATTGGTCTGAAGTTGCGGTTGTTGTTTGTGATTTGTACGTAGGGGACTGAAACAGCGGTGGGTCAGCTCTGCTTGGGTGGGAGTGGCCTTCTGTTCACATCATACATGTATCTGCAGTTATCACACTTTATAAACCTACTCTCAATAAATTTGAGATTTTTTACTAAGTGTGTTGTTTATTTTTTTTGCTTCTAATGTATCATGTGATAAGTGCTTGAGGGCTTGGCCCTCAAAAGACACAAGCCATGCTTAAAGTTTGAATGAACGGAATTACCTTTACTACTTTCATCCATTTTAAGAGTTGGTTCCATGTTGAATTAAACATGCAGTAGCACAGTTCCATGTTGAATTAAACATGCAGTACCACAGTTCCATGCTGAATTAAACATGCAGTAGCACAGTTCCATGTTGAATTAAACATGCAGTAGCACAGTTCCATGTTGAATTAAGCATGCAGTATCACAGTTCCATGTTGAATTAAACATGCAGTAGCACAGTTCCATGCTGAATTAAACATGCAGTAGCACAGTTCCATGTTGAATTAAACATGCAGTACCACAGTTCCATGTTGAATTAAACATGCAGTAGCACAGTTCCATGTTGAATTAAACATGCAGTAGCACAGTTCCATGTTGAATTAAACATGCAGTAGCACAGTTCCATGTTGAATTAAGCATGCAGTAGCACAGTTCCATGTTGAATTAAGCATGCAGTATCACAGTTCCATGTTGAATTAAGCATGCAGTAGCACAGTTCCATGTTGAATTAAGCATGCAGTAGCACAGTTCCATGTTGAATTAAGCATGCAGTAGCACAGTTCCATGTTGAATTAAACATGCAGTACCACAGTTCCATGCTGAATTAAACATGCAGTAGCACATTTCCATGTTGAATTAAACATGCAGTAGCACAGTTCCATGTTGAATTAAACTGCATGCATGTTAATTAAACAACAGTACCACAGTTCCATTAAACATGCAGTAGCACAGTTCCATGTTGAATTAAACATGCAGTAGCACAGTTCCATGTTGAATTAAACATGCAGTAGCACAGTTCCATGCTGAATTAAACATGCAGTACCACAGTTCCATGTTGAATTAAACATGCAGTACCACAGTTCCATGCTGAATTAAACATGCAGTAGCACAGTTCCATGTTGAATTAAACATGCAGTACCACAGTTCCATGTTGAATTAAACATGCAGTAGCACAGTTCCATGTTGAATTAAGCATGCAGTATCACAGTTCCATGTTGAATTAAACATGCAGTACCACAGTTCCATGCTGAATTAAACATGCAGTACCACAGTTCCATGTTGAATTAAACATGCAGTACCACAGTTCCATGTTGAATTAAACATGCAGTACCACAGTTCCATGTTGAATTAAACATGCAGTAGCACAGTTCCATGTTGAATTAAACATGCATTACCACAGTTCCATGTTGAATTAAACATGCAGTACCACAGTTCCATGTTGAATTAAACATGCAGTACCACAGTTCCATGTTGAATTAAGCATGCAGTAGCACAGTTCCATGTTGAATTAAGCATGCAGTATCACAGTTCCATGTTGAATTAAACATGCAGTACCACAGTTCCATGCTGAATTAAGCATGCAGTACCACAGTTCCATGTTGAATTAAGCATGCAGTACCACAGTTCCATGTTGAATTAAACATGCAGTACCACAGTTCCATGTTGAATTAAACATGCAGTACCACAGTTCCATGTTGAATTAAACATGCAGTAGCACAGTTCCATGTTGAATTAAGCATGCAGTAGCACAGTTCCATGCTGAATTAAACATGCATACATTCCATGTTGAATTAAACATGCAGTAGCACAGTTCCATGTTGAATTAAACATGCAGTAGCACAGTTCCATGTTGAATTAAACATGCAGTAGCACAGTTCCATGTTGAATTAAACATGCAGTACCACAGTTCCATGTTGAATTAAACATGCAGTACCACAGTTCCATGTTGAATTAAACATGCAGTACCACAGTTCCATGTTGAATTAAACATGCAGTACTGAATTAAACATGCAGTAGCACAGTTCCATGCTGAATTAAACATGCAGTAGCACAGTTCCATGTTGAATTAAACATGCAGTAGCACAGTTCCATGCTGAATTAAACATGCAGTATCACAGTTCCATGCTGAATTAAGCATGCAGTACCACAGTTCCATGTTGAATTAAGCATGCAGTACCACAGTTCCATGTTGAATTAAACATGCAGTACCACAGTTCCATGTTGAATTAAACATGCAGTACCACAGTTCCATGTTGAATTAAACATGCAGTACCACAGTTCCATGTTGAATTAAACATGCAGTACTGAATTAAACATGCAGTAGCACAGTTCCATGCTGAATTAAACATGCAGTATCACAGTTCCATGTTGAATTAAACATGCAGTAGCACAGTTCCATGTTGAATTAAACATGCAGTAGCACAGTTCCATGTTGAATTAAACATGCAGTAGCACAGTTCCATGTTGAATTAAACATGCAGTACCACAGTTCCATGTTGAATTAAACATGCAGTACCACAGTTCCATGTTGAATTAAACATGCAGTAGCACAGTTCCATGTTGAATTAAGCATGCAGTACCACAGTTCCATGTTGAATTAAACATGCAGTAGCACAGTTCCATGTTGAATTAAGCATGCAGTACCACAGTTCCATGTTGAATTAAACATGCAGTACCACAGTTCCATGTTGAATTAAACATGCAGTACCACAGTTCCATGTTGAATTAAACATGCAGTACTGAATTAAACATGCAGTAGCACAGTTCCATGCTGAATTAAACATGCAGTAGCACAGTTCCATGTTGAATTAAACATGCAGTACCACAGTTCCATGTTGAATTAAACATGCAGTAGCACAGTTCCATGCTGAATTAAACATGCAGTACCACAGTTCCATGTTGAATTAAACATGCAGTACCACAGTTCCATGTTGAATTAAACATGCAGTACCACAGTTCCATGCTGAATTAAACATGCAGTACCACAGTTCCATGTTGAATTAAACATGCAGTACCACAGTTCCATGTTGAATTAAACATGCAGTACCACAGTTCCATGTTGAATTAAACATGCAGTACCACAGTTCCATGTTGAATTAAACATGCAGTACCACAGTTCCATGTGTGGTGTAACAAGCTTTAACTAAAGATTATTTGACTTGTGTTGCTTGCACGGACAATACACAATGTTTAGACAAACTTAGACGTTCATGTGTTTTGTAAAAATGTAAAAATGTTTTCTGTGAAGTGCAACGATGCCCATCGTGAACGGGGCGGGGCCCGCGTGTCAATCATGACGTCATCCCGTTAAAACCACGTGGTACTTCCACACAGAAAGTCGTGTAAACACTGCCAGTCAATTCTAATGTAATGTTTATAATGTTTATAATTTTATAATGCTTATTTAAATCAATTTCTAAGAATACTAATAATTAAGATGCCCAGAACCCCAAATATATGCTCATGTTTACTTGTTTTTGTATAATTACATACAATAATATATTTTGTGTTAAATCAGAAACATCTTGGCAGTTAATGTTTTATTAGTTCTGTGCAAACTGACTGTAAGCTGTACAGATGTCTGCTTGTAAGCTAATGATGTATGCAACAATTCAAACTACTAAAGCAAGCAACAAACAAGATGAACTAATGAACAAATACTTTACACATTCCTTGAATTTCCAGGTTTTTTGTTACTTTGTGGAAATGTCAGGGAAACGTTCTTACAACCTAAATCTGGAAGCTGGAAAGATTAGTTCCTGTCTGAGTCTTTGTTTAGCTCCGGCATTCAGTTTCAGGCCCCACCCTTCCCCAGCATTTTATTTCCGCATTTTATGTGTCACACTTCTTTCAGAGAAACGAAACTTTGAACCACCACACATTTTCAGCTGCAGCACGTTCAGAGTGATGGAGGAAACAGCTTCAGCTCTGAACTGCAGAGATGTGGAGTGTGACGTGTGTGTCGGATTGAAGCGCAGAGCTGAGCAGGCCTGCCTGGAGTGTGTGTCTTCATACTGTGATGTTCATCTCCAGCTGCACAACACCCTG
The DNA here is from genome assembly GCA_036877525.1 of Chromobotia macracanthus. Classification (NCBI taxonomy): domain Eukaryota; kingdom Metazoa; phylum Chordata; class Actinopteri; order Cypriniformes; family Botiidae; genus Chromobotia; species Chromobotia macracanthus. The sequence continues at coordinate 585,253 of JAZGTH010000003.1, forward strand.
CATGGTGGAAAGAGACACAGACTGATCGAGGCGAATGAGAGGCTGCGGGAACAAATCTGCTCTGATCATGGCAGACTGATGGAGGTTTACTGCCGTACAGAGCAGCAGAGCATCTGTCACCTCTGCATTACTGACAGACACAGAGCTCATGATGTCACCACACTGGAGAGTGAAGTGACTGAGAAACGGGTAAAATATTGCAGTAATGCTGCTTAAGACTAATACTGGTTTCTCATTGGCTGATGCTGATAGCTAGCAAGTGTGGTGGGTATTGGCTGCTGTAATGATGTACAAGCTGATGTACAAGTGACCCCAAACATCACGAGGATCCTCCAAAAATTGCATTAGATAACAAAATATCAAACCAAGTTTGTTGAGGTAATGGTAGAAAACATTAGATACATTAGATACTTCTCAAACATGATCAGCCAAACTCTGCTAGAATATTTGTGTAAACGTTATACATTCACTTAAAATCACCTTCAAACTAGTTGGTGAAAAGTCACTGCAAGAGGTGAAGTTAGTTCTGAGAAAAGTTTGTGAATCATTAAGTTGTAATATAGTATCTAATGCAGCAACATTCAGTGTGTTGCTGTAGTGGCCTGCTTTTTTGCTACTGGATATTATTGCCTTTCAAATACACACACACATATATATAAAGTGTTGGTGTGTTTTGTCTCAGTATAGCCAGAATGTGTCTGTTTATCAGACTAGCTGATGTATCAGTCCGTCACTGTTGGTTCAGTCACATGCTCTGACATATTTCTCATGTTTGTGGTGTGAGTTTGAGTCAGACTCATTGGCTGGAAACGGTGAAGTCAGACTCAAACTCACATCCTCATCCTCCTGCTCCCCACCGTTTCCTGTCCCCACTGCTGAAAGAAAAAGAACAGCACTGGAGTTTGTACTGAATGTTTATTGAATTTGTTTCTTTTTAAGGTGAAGTTGGCAGAGTTGCAGAGTCAGACAACTGACATCATCAATGCAAAGGAGAAAGACGTGCAGGAGATCAAACATGCTGTTGAGCTTTTCAGGGTCAGAAGACATTTGTCTTTGTTTTGAACCAGTAACTCGTAATTTTTATGGCATGATCTTGGTTCTGTTGTTCGTTTCAGGATATCTGCTTATTTTTCAGACCGCAGCCCTGCAGGCACTGGAGGAGAAAGAGAGAAGTTTCACGGAGCTGATTCAGTCTATGAAAAACAATCAGAGCAAAGTCACAAAGCTGATCCAGGATCAGACAGAGGTGGCAGAAAGGCAAGCAGAAGAGTTCATAGAGACATTACTGCAGGAGATCAGTCATTTAAAGAACACACATGCTAAACTCCAGCACCTGGAGCTGCTTGCTCATTCAAACAGACATGTTCAGTTGCTTGAGGTACACTGCATGAGAAACACATTCAAGCATGCAGTGGGTGACTTCACTGCATTTAAAGTGTTTTGAATCTCTACAGAACACTGCGTGCATGCCTTCCCTGACTGCTTACAAGAAATCCTTCCTCCTCCTTGAGTATCCATATTGTTCATTTGACCGCGCCACTGAGGAAGTCACGGCACTAAAACAAAAGCTTCATATCTACAGCAAGAGCAGTTTATTAAGAATCTCTGAGATATGTAAGTAGAATGAGATCATATAAAACATATTTAAAGGCTGTCAATGTAACACAATCTTTTAAAAAAAATAACAAGATTAAAAATAAACACAATTTATCATGCCCCCCCCATTTAAATGCTGTAATAAAGCATTTTTCTACCATTAGAACGATTTAAGATGGAAAAACTACATTTATGTTTTTGTGAGTCAGCAAAAAAAAACACTTTTTTTACTTTTCTGTCACAGTAATCTTCATGTGGGTTTTTTCTTTTCAAATATTGACATATAATCTTCACTTAATTGGCATATCAAGTAATAATGAATTTGATTTTATTTAAATCATGGTTGTATTAGTGGATGTCTATAAATCTTGCTCACCTCATGTATTTATCTCTGCAGTGAAAACCACTGGAATTGTGACATCATCACCACAGACAAGAGAGGAATTTCTACAGTGTATGTTTCCAGTATTGAGTTGTTCATGGAGAAAACGTGGATGCAGCTAACACTGAAATGCAGATGTATTAATGTTTCATCTCTGTATCTGTTCACCACAGATGCATCACAGCTGACGTTTAACACCAACACGGCACACGCAAGCCTCCACTTATCAGATGAGGGCAGGAAGGTCACTGCCTCACATTTTAATATAGA